>LIEC01002009.1:0-11837 GCA_001925005.1 Drosera capensis | reverse complement strand
GGGGGGAGGTGAGGGAGGGGGAGGATGAACACAAACTTAAACCACTTGTAGATGCAAAGCTAAATCTGTAGAAATTTTCCCATAATGGAGCGGAATAAAGATTCGATCTTTCAAACCAGTTTAAGCCTCTATAGGGGTCTGGTACTTGTGAAGGCAGTGCAATGAACTTGAGGAAATTTATCTTAATTCTTCTTGAGTTCTGTCTCCATCCACGTTTGTCTTTCTTTTGCAGTCATCGATCTAGTATCCGTTGTCGTCTTCTTCAATGCAGAATTATTTGTTGAAGTGACATATTTTGCTTGATAAATTGGGCGAATGGCTTAAGTTCGCTAATCAGTTAATACTTAACTTATTTGGTATTTCTATAGATTCATATGTATGGTGGGACTGGCAAAGATGGGAAAAAGAGATAGATTGGATGGCACTTCAAGGAGTCAATCTCCCTTTAGCGTTTACTGGTCAAGAAGCCATCTGGCAGAAAGTTTTTATGGTGAGTAGTTGCCGTAGATAGGAAATTGTGCTAGGACATTCCTTGGGCATATTCTTCTTGGAAGCTCTGTATCCTGTTGGTTAACATTTAGCAATCTTGAGGTTCACATGTTTTCAGGGTAAATTTATCCTAGGGGCATCATTAAGTGTGAGTGTTTACGAGGGCAGTGTGAACAAAAAAAAATAAAATGAAATAAAGAGCAACGAATACACCTTGAAGTAGCTGCAATTCCATTTAACTGGAGCGATCTTAGAGTTGCATAACTGCTGTTCTGAACTTCAAGTTTCGCCTCTAATTGGTTGCTTCTGCTGTTACATCATCATATTATAGTATAGAGATTGACTGTTTGCAAAATTGAATTGCACTAAATATGATAGCCTCTATGTATGTTACTTTTTTCTTTTTCTTTAAGCAGTATCAAATTATGCTTTTCTCATTTCATGACAGGATTTGTATGTCATTAAAGAAGACCTAAATAATTTCTTTGGAGGACCTGCTTTTCTTGCATGGGCACGCATGGGAAATTTACATGGGTCAGTATGCCGTGTTTATGCTATAAATGTTTAATGAAATACTTTCTGTGTAGTGTAGTATGTCAAATCAAAACATGATCATTCTGGGATGTCTGCATGTGGACTATCAACATACACTGCGTTGTGTGTGAATATTTGGTCTATTGGTATATAGGCACTGACAAAATATGAATATTCGGTCTATTGGTATATATATATAGGAAATGTGAATATTCGGTCTATTGGTATATAGAAAACTCTTTCGTTCAATCCAGCACCCACTAGTGCGCATTCTCCTTCAATCTTGAAACACTCGTGGGGCATACTTCTCTTGCTATGGAAAACCTTTTTGCGTTTTTAGTATGCAATTATTTCGTGCAACTGTAACTGTGACTGTGACTGTGACTAGGATGGTTAAAGAGCTTCAATTTATCTTCCATTTCTGAAGTACCCAAGCAGTTTATAGCTCTTTTCTTTATGTTTGTGTAAAATATGACGTGTGGCAGGTGGGGTGGACCATTAACACAGACTTGGTTGAACAAGCAACTTGCGTTGCAAAAACGAATCATTTCTCGAATGCTGGATCTTGGCATGACTCCTGGTACTCCTTAGTTTCATGGTTGAAATGTACTTGAGCTTTCATACTTTCTCAGATGTATTGAATTTTTCTAGAGGAGAAAACTATCTCGTATTACTGATTGCTAAATGTGATGGAAATATAACCTTTGTTTTATCGAACCACTTGTGAGATATGAGCATGGCTCTCTGTCTTTGACCACAATGAACTCGCTCTTTTGCCAGTCCTTCCATCATTTTCTGGAAACGTTCCTGCAGCTCTGAAAAAGATATTTCCTGCGGCCAATATTACTAGATTGGGAGATTGGTATACCTCCTGTCTTCCCTTTCAGGTCTTTGCTTTCGAATCCAAATTTGAATTTTGTAGTGGTGCATCCGACAACCAATGAGAGTCCTTTTTATGAGCTTTCTTGGTACTGATTCTTACCTTTAATTGTCACTTCTTCAGGAATACCGTTGATGGAGATCCTAGATGGTGTTGTACGTACTTACTTGATCCTTCTGATCCCTTGTTTGCCAGAATTGGGGAGGCTTTCATAAAGCAGCAAATTAAAGGTTGCTATTAGCTCATATCTCAAAACTTGGATCACATATGACATGATATGGTGTTATGATTTCTTATAAACTGAATTTCTCGAGAACTTTAATTTGATCTGGCTCTAAGGGGTATTAGAGGTATATTAGCACATGGAACTCTGTGCTTATTTCCTTGGATGGTATCCATGTCATCTGTGTCACCAAGACTAAAAATCTGTCGGCAGAATTGAAGGACTGAGATCACTTTACCACAATGCATGTGTTAATTGACTGCTGAAGTGTGTCTGCCAGCTTCATGAATCTTGGTAGAAGTATTTGTCAACAACCTCCCATTGAAGGCATGCAGCTAACCTTGTTTAGTTTCCGAAGAGTGATAGAAGTTCTTCTTTTACTTTTGTAAAGAAATGCCTGCGAGTATTGCCTATTTGGCCGTTGGTATCTCTGAGGAATGTGTTCCCTACTTGCCGAGTTTGAAAGCTAAGTCTTTTCCCAGTCTAATGGAGGATTTTTGGATTTGATGTTTGCAGAATATGGAGACATCACCGACATATACAACTGGTGATTTCAGAACCGAAGTCTGATAGTTTACATAACTTCAATCCTTGATTACTCTCTCTTCAAATCCTGGCCATCTAAACAAACTAAGAGTACAATAGCCGAGTCCAAGTATTCTTATGGTGGATTCAAATCGTGTAAATGAAGGTCCATAATACATTGGGATATATTTTCCTTCCAGCCAGATGGAGGAGTGACTTAAAAGAAGAAAAAAAAAATATGAATCCACGTCTTCTTTCGGTGGATTCATCAGCTGAAAAGTTTTTTTGAAATTGCGTATCAATTATGATTAATAGGGTAAAGGGATTCTGCTCTCCCTACTAATAGCAGACACCTTATAGCCAAGAGAAAAAAGAAAAAAAGGGAATAATAAGGAAAGCTATGTTGTTTTGCCTTGTAATGAAGTTGCATTCATGTTATTTGCTGTCGATCTGCATTTTATGAACTCAGTTTCGGTCACTTTGTTTGCATAGTGATACTTTCAATGAGAATTCCCCGCCTACCGATGATCCAGACTACATTTCATCGCTTGGAGCAGCGGTTTATAAAGCGATGGCAAAAGGTGATAAGAATGCTGTGTGGCTTATGCAAGTACGCTTCTTGTTTCTTCTTTTAATTGGTAGATCCTAGCAATTCTCTTTTTCCATGGCTACTGAGTATTTCACATGTAGTTTTGTGTTTTCTGTTTAGTGTGTTATCTATGATATGATCTTGTTCGGTCATGCAGGGTTGGCTCTTCTATTCAAACTCCCAATTTTGGAAGCCGCCACAAACCAAAGTATTGCTACTCCACATTAGTTATTTTCCTCGCATTCCAGTATACTCATTTAAAGTTCCATTTCTTTCTTATCAGTTGGAATTCTTTTCTAAATGTTATATGCTGTCCTTGTTTTTAATGCTTATCATGGTTCGTACTTACATTATTGGCCCTCACATTAGTAGCCTTGGTCATATCAGTGTCAGCTCATGCACAATATCGAGTGAGTCATAGATAAGAATTACTCCCTCTGTCCCATAAAAAGTGCAACACTTGTTTTTTAAGGCCGTCCCAAATAAATGCAACGTTTCTCTTTTAGGAAAGTTTTTAACATCAAAAATGTGAAATCGCTATAGTATACTAATTTTTCTCTCAACTGCTACAATAAATATTCTTTCTTCATCAAAATCCACACAAATTTAATACTCACATAAAATCTCGTGTCGGATCAATTGTTGTATATAATTCGGGACGGAGGGAGTATAAGATAAGGGAATTGATCAAGCCAAGGCAAGAAGTTATGCAAACAAGGCATCATGTGAGAGGAGGGTATTTTTGTCCAAATTTTTTTTTGTGAATGTAGTACCTTGGATAGATCATTTTTTGTCTTGGCATTATCATTTCCCTAAGATAATTGTGAAAAATCTTCTAATAATGAGAACAAGAACCTTGCTTAATCAGAACCAATCTTCTAATGCTTTGAAGATTGGGAGCCAGGCTCCTTTGACGGCAGTGCGATTCCATCCATCGAAACCAATCTCACGATGGGCAAACAGGGAAGGCCAAAGACGGTAAAGACGAGCACGGGAACTCAGACGGAAGAGGATGACGGATTGGGAATGGAGGATAAGGGTTTGAGGACTGTGCATAATATGGGAGCTGTGAATGGTTCTGTGATGAAGATGATGAGGGACTTTGGTATTCAGACTATACTATGGATGTTGATGATGTAGATGGATGTGAGGAGACATTAGAAAAAGAAGGTATGTTAATGCATAAACTCTCCTATTTTGAAAAGTCTGCAGGGCAGTGCAAATCTTGTATTAGAGGGCCTAACATTAAGGTTGGTAATGGGCACAAGGTAAATGTTGTCACTGATCCTTGGCTTCCTGGAGGAGCTGTCATCAACAGGCCAATCCCCATCAATGTTCGTGTTACCAGTCTAATATGAAAGTTTGTGACCTCATAACTAGTGCCAGGGGTTGGGACTTTCAGCTGATTACTCAAACTTTTTGGAGAGAGGAAAGGGCTCTATCCGCGGTTAAAGCCTAGCTACTCACTTAGCAGAGTCAAGCCTACATTAGAAGGGCCTCGCCACTTGGTAGTTAAGTCCTTGATATAAGCTTTGAATGGAAGCCTTACGGGAGGATAGGACGAGTGGAAAGAATGAATTCTAGGCCCGGTGCGGAAACAAAAAACTTTCGCAAGTCCTATAAGTCAAGGCACCGTATTCTGTTAAACAACGGTATAAAGCTTCATATCCTTTGGTATGTGGAACAAGCCTTGTGACTACATAGAAATGGGCGGGGGCGACTGACCAGTGTAGAAGCTAATCTTATAGCGGCAACCCAGGGTAGGAAAGCACGGGCATTGACGCTTTGAAATTTCTCTTCGGCTATCCTGCAAGCGTGCCAGCATTCACTGGTGGAAGGAAGTTGGTGGAAAGCCATTATATATGAAGGTGTGGTTGGATGGAGCCTTGGCTAATGCTGAATGGCCTCACTCGGAAGCATTTGTGAGATCCGAATCGACACAAATGGATCTCGACCTTCCCCTTTTGCTTCTCGGCCGTTTCGATTTCAAGCCTAAGGTTTACACAGAGTTTAAGGAGTTTGGTAGGGAAAACTGGAGCACTAGTGTGGTCTTAATGGAAGCTCTTATGTTAGTATATATACAGCGAAAGTCTCATAGCGGAAGAAGAAGCTAGTCGTCGGTTTGAAGCGGAAGAATAACCAAGTAGAGCTAAGGAAGCGTTGAAGTTGGAAGAAGCTAGGTGGATAGCCGACCGGAGGCTTGTATGTTTGGTTGTCTTCCCTGTTGTCATGTAGACTAGTAGGTCAGGTTGTGATTGTTGATATTAGTAGTCTAACCCTACAAGAACCACTTGTTCTTTAGTTGTCCATTCTCTAAGAATTACAGAAGAGAAACCAGTCTCAGTTCCTCTTTCTTTTCTTGCTTTCAAGGTAATAGGTTCTAAGTTTGAAAGTCGGATTATCTACCCCAGATTTCTAACATTTTTGTGACTTAGCCTTGCACGACTCCTGCGCTTGGAAAGGTTCTTGCGACGGACTGATCCTCCAAATGGGCTTGACGACCACCCACTTCTAGTTCCTTTCCTCACTCTGCCATTGTTCCATCTAAGATTGCTAGCTCCAATACTTGACATTCCATCAGGGGACCAGTGGATCATGGCATCTTTCACATGGCCCATCGACGTTTACTGAATTAGTGGGAGTCTGCGTTTTGCTCTTCTCTTAGAGGTTCACTTTAAGATTAGGCCTCCTATCACTTAAAGGCAGATGTGTACAAACTAGATCTAGGACTCCTAACTTCGATTAAGGAATTCAAAGAATGAGCCTATTGACCGGCCTTACGGGGCGAACAAAGCAAGAGTTTGAAGGCGAAAACGAAGAAAAGGGGGGCAGGTGGAGAAAAAGAGATTTCTGCTTCGGTTCAAGAATTGACTCCTTGGTAGGCACCTGGCTCTATGGCTACAGATTCCAACATTGACTTCTTTCTGGTTCAAATGGTTGCTGACTCTAGCTACAAGTGTTGCTCTCAAGGTTCTTAAGGCTAGGTCCATCTCGACAAACGTCTCCCCCCCTCCTTGGTGGGTTGACTTCGTGGAAGGGAAGGTTTCTAGGAATGATGTGCCATTAGATGGTTCGAACCGTGCTAGGGAACAAGGGATTGCTTGGACTTTGTTAAAATGGAGGATGAAGAAATGGTGATCTCTTGGAATGACGTGATTGATGAACGTAAGTACTGGGAGAATGCTCTGATAGGTTATGGGGTAGGGGGTAGGGTGCCATTTGTAGCCATGAAGGGGTTTGTGAAACAACATTGGAGAAGGGGGTTGCTTGGCCTGAGATTTTACTTAATGAGGCTGGATATTTTATATTTCGATTTGCAGATAGTGATGATATGAAGAGAATTAAGGAGAATAACTGGTTCTTCAGTTCTAGACCACTTGTGCTTAGACCTTGGGAGGCAAATTTCAGATTCGATGCTGATGTGCTTGAGAGGATGCCCACTTGGATTCAGTTTCCGGGGTTAGATTTACAATTTTTGGGCAAAGCTGCATTGGAGAAAATAGCTAGTAGGGCGGGTAAACCTTTGTATACAATTGTGCAGACAACCATAAAGGGTAGAGTGTCCTATCCTAGAGTACTGGTTGTGGTGCATATGAGGAAAGCATTGGTTGAACAAGTTCAGTTCATCGGTCCTGAGGAGGAGAAGTACTTAGCCTGTCACGTTCGAATGGAAGTCCATTAGATGCTCATAGTATAACAAATGGGTTCACAAAACTGATGAATGCTGGTCTAGCCAAAAAGGCAGCTGATGTGGATTCCTAAGAAAAAGGAGGAAGTCAAGGAAAACGTTCAGGAACCTAGGCAACCTGAGGCTCCTAGTCCTAATCTGGTGACAAAAGAAGAGGGATGGAATGTGATTCAAAAGAAGAAGGGGAAAAGCTGTAGTGACAGATGTGTTGAAGCTGCTTCTAATGCTTTGTTGTCTTTATCTGGTGAGAATGAAAAAGTGAATCAAATAGTTACTTGAGTAACTGATGCAGTTGTTACTATCTGCTCCCCCTGGAGGGGATTTTCTATACTATGATTGCTGTTTGATAAAAGTAATAGGATTACTTGAAACTAGGGTGAAGGCTAATCATGTTTGTAGAATTTTTTGTTCTTGCTTTAAGAAATGGGGTATGTTATATAACTATTGCCATTCTAGAATGGTAAAATTTAGGTGTGTTGGGATAAAATGCGATTTGATGTTAAATATGTGAATGAAGATTATCTACTGTTGCATTGCGAGGTAAAGATGGCAAGTTCCATGCAGCAGTTACGTTTGTGTATGCTTGGATCACCAAAGCTCAGAGATGTAAGCTATGGGAAGGTCTGCTGAGAGTGAGAAATTAGCGTGTCTTGCCATGGATGGTGCTCGGTGTTTAATGCTTTTATTAGGGATGAAGAGAAGGTAGGGTATGAGGGTATATGCTCAGAACCTTGTGATATGAGATGTTGCTTAATTAACTGTGGCCTTGAGGACATGAATGCAGTGGTGTGTTTCTATACATGGTGAAACAATCAAGCTCTTTCTTCGTGGATGAGGAGTAAGCTTGATAGGGTACTTTGTGATCAGAAATGGCTAAGAGAATTATAGAAGTTTTGCCAACTTCATGGAGATTGGGATTTCGGACCACTGGTCCTTTCAGTGGTTCGAAAAGGATGGCTACTGCATACTTCTGGAAGTCTTATGTTTCAGGTTGTGCAAAGAATTAAGAGTATGAAGGGAGACTTTAGAGCATTGCACCAGAAGGCATTCTCTGATTTATCTCAGAGGGTGAAAGAGGCTGAGGCTGCTATGATTCTTAAACAGGGAAAACTTCGTGAATGCTATTCTGAATTAAATAGAAGAGAAGCTCTTGATGCTGTGGACTGCTATAAGGAACTGTTACAGAGGGAGGAAGCCTATCTTAAACAAATGACAAACGATCTCCGGTTTTCTTCTATTGATAGAAATACCAAATATTTCTATAATGTCTTGAAGAGTAGAAAAGCTAAGAAGCAAATTTTGTATATTAAAAAGAGTGATGGTGAACTGGCAAGTGAAGAGCAGCTTGTGAAAGCAGAATTTACTTCTTATTTTCAGGCTCTTCTGGGTTCTGATAGTGGGTATCAATTGAAAATTGATGAGTATGTTGTACAGGAAGGTTGTGCACTCTCGAATGTTCAGAAGCTAGATTTGTTAACTGAGTTTGATGCTAATGAGGTTAAACAGCTTTATGGAGCATTGATGATGAAAAAGCACCAGGTGCAAATGGTTTTACAGTTGCTTTTTTCAAAAGAAGCTGGCCTATTGTGGGGGATTTGATTAGTGAAACAGTACTCAGCCTCTTCTGGTGAGGGAGGATGCTTGCTGAAATAAACTCGACTGTGACTTATTTAATTCCCAAGGGAGATAATACCTCTACTCCAGCGATTATAGGCCAATATCATGTTGTTCCATCCTCTACAAGATCATTTCAAAAATGATATGTAGAAGACTAAAAGAAATACTGCCTTCATTAGTAAGTAATGCTCAGAGTGCATTTGTTGGGAGTTGATTGATTATGGATAACATAATGCTTTGTCAAGAGCTTATTTGTGGTTATGAAAGGAAAAACGTCTCTCCACATTGTACAATGAAGCTTGACATTAGGAAAGCGTATGAATCAGTCCAATGAGCCTTTCTGCATTAGATGCTTCTATTGTATGGTCTTTCTGAGCTTTTTGTGGATAGAATTATGATGTGCATGACTGCTGTGAGCTATACCATAGAGCTTAATGGTACTTTGACAGGTTGGTTTAAGGGTAGAAGGGGGCTGAGGCAAGGGGACCCCTTATCTCCCTACCTCTTCGTGTTGGTGATGGAATATCTAAGTAGAAGACTAAGAAGAATGGATGAAAAGCAAATGTTTTGTTTTCACCCTAAATGTAAGAGGCTAAAAATCATTGAGTTATGTTTTGCTGACGACTTGATGAATTTTAGCAAAGAAGACATATCCTCGATTGAGCTGACCAAAGCTGAAATGAAGGAGTTTGCTATGGAGAGTGGGTTGCAGGTCAACATGGAAAAGAGCTTGATGTTCATGGCATCAATGATGAAAAAATGGAAAAACTGTTACAAGTGATGAGGATTAATGCAGGCCGTCTGCCAGTGAGGTACTTGGGGGTACCACTAGCTGCTCAACGCTTGAATGTAAAGATGTATAGTGGCCTCATTGATAATATTACTCAAAGAATTACAAGCTGGAGTGCTCGTTTTTTGAGGTATGCAGGCAGGCTGCAATTGATTAAAAGCATCCTGATGTCAACATATCAATATCGGGCACAAATCTTTATTCTTCCAGTTGTTGCTATTGAGGAGATTGAAAAGCGTTGCAGGAATTTTCTTTGGACTAGGAATGCTATTAGCTCACGTTGTTCCTTGGTAGCATGGTCAGATACATGTAAAGAGAATAAAGAAGGGGGTTTAGGCATCAAGCTTATACGTGAGTGGAATGCAGCTTTTTTATTTAAGTGTGTATGGGCTGTGGAGTTGAAATGTGATCAACTATGGATCAAATGGGTTAATGAATACTATTTAAAGAACTATGATGTGTGGAATGCAACTCGTAAACCTGGAATGGGATGGGTCTGGTCTTCACTTCTTGAAGTGAGAGATGCTATGGTGGCTGCTAGTTTGAGGGATAAGATGGATGAATGGAGAGTTAAGGGTTTTACTGTCAGGAAGGGATATGAATTGCTTGTTGATCGTAATCCTGTGGTGGAATGGAGGAATATGGTATGGAATAGACACATTCATCCTCGTTTTTCCTTCATCTTATGGCTGGTTCTTAAAGGTAAGATCAAAACCAGAAGCTGGCTATATGCGCATGATCTTGCAGAGAATGATGATTGCCCTTTATGCTCGAATGGAGTTGAAGATGTGAATCATCTTTTCTTTGATTGTGTGATGACTCGTGAGATCTTGACAGGAGTGATGGGAAAGATGAAGCTGAAGTCTAAAGCTAGCAACTTTGAGCAATGGTGGAGATGGGCCATGGAGATCAGTCAAGGAAATAAGGGGAGAGCAAAGGAAAGAAGGAGGTTGGTGGCTGTGGCAGTATACGAAATCTGGAGGATAAGGAATTGTAAGATCTTTCATATTGAAGTGTTGCGTCTGCAGCAAATCATTGAAAATATCTTGAGATATATAACCTTGTAAACGGTCCTGGTGTCTATATCGTATATCAGAAGATGTATAGGTGAGAAGGATGGTGTATGGTTTGCAGCTTCAGGTTTTTGTTAGAGCTCCTATGCCTTATTTCATGTCCTGCTCATGTGAAACTGGATGCAATGGACCTTGTTTTCTTAGCATGACCTTGTTTCTCATAACGGGCATGATCCCCGTGAGCTTAGATTATGTTAGGGAATAAGGTTTTTGAGCATTCCGGTATCTTTTCAGGACTTTTGGGCATTTTGTAGCATGGAGTTTTTTTTTTGTACTTTTTTTCTCCATGATTGAATGAACTATGACCTTTATTGCTTCAAAAAAAGAACCTTGCTCATTCTCATAGTTATGAAAACATTATTTGGTTGCAGAGCAAAATGATAGTATGTGAGCACTATAGAACTTACAAAGTATTACTCCTTGATGTATTTCTCCTAAATAGTGAGTACATGATATGTTAGTTATCTTCCTAAAATAGACATACAATTGATCTTCCTATCTCCATAGTATAAACATTCAAACAGAACATCGTTGCCAAGTATATGGCGTAGGGCCCAAGTATATCGGATTTCATCAATAAAGTGTTACATATTGTTGTGTTATTGTGTAGCATCCCAGCTGAAATGAAAATGGGATTCGTTCACCTCGTCACAGGATAGCAGTCAGGAGTGTGCCGAAACCTATCTGATTCACTGATATATATATATATATATATGGGTTGTATTTGTCACTGAATTGAAACACAAAAGTTATTCTTGTCATGAAATTATATTGGATATTCTCTCTTTTTGTATGGTCTTTTTATTTTGTTTGCATTTAGACACACTGGGTGTTTATGCCAATCAGAACCCCATCTATTTGACTAGTCTTGAAACTGCGTCATCGACTATTAAAATTTACATCCAACTTTATGATGGCTCGTTTGAACACTTATCCTGCAATTCCGGTTGAAATGTCTGGTTGTTTGGTGCTATTAATCATCCATGCAGTTCGCTATATTGTAGGCACTTCTTCATTCTGTGCCCTACGGGAAGATGATAGTTCTTGATCTATTTGCGGATGTCAAGCCGATATGGAAAACATCCTCTCAATTCTATGGCACTCCATATGTCTGGTAATTCATTTCTTTCATTTCTTCTTTGGCTATGAGATAATTATTTCTTTAGAAGCATGGAAATTTAATGAAGATATATATGCCAAATTGCCAGGTGCATGCTTCACAATTTTGGTGGAAATATCGAAATGTATGGCACCCTGGACTCAGTTGCTTCAGGACCGGTTGAGGCTCGTACCAGTAAAAAATCGACTATGGTATAGTGACATTTACAAACAATTTGCATGGTTGTGTCTCGTCGAAATGATATACTCGCTCCGTCCCATGAAAATTACGACGGATTGATTGTACATACATGTCGAGGTAAACTTTGAT
>LIEC01001935.1:0-10168 GCA_001925005.1 Drosera capensis | reverse complement strand
AATGAGTTTAAAACACTCAAACACACTTCAAAAGGCTAAAAACAACATAAAAACTATGAAAAGAACCTTGGAATGAGGTTAAAACACTCAAAACCTCTTTAAAAGGTTAGAAAAACCATAAAAACAACTCTAATGACTTGAAAACATAAGAAACTATTAAAATATCCTTTAAATGAGCATAAAACACTAAAAAACACTTCAAAAAGCTTAAAAAAAGATAAAAACTATGAAAAGACTCTTGAAATGAGCTTAAAACACTCAAAACCCCTTGAAGAGGCAAAAAAACAACATGAAAACAACTCTAGTGACTTTAAAACAAAAGAAACTATGAAAAGGCCCTTTAAATGAACTTAAAACACTCCAAAACACTTCAAAAGGCTAAAAACAACATAAAAACTTTGAAAAGACCCTTGAAATGAGGTTAAAACCCTCAAAACCCCTTGAAAAAGCTAAAAACAACATGAAAACAACTCCAAAGACTTAAAAACGCATGAAACTATGAAAAGACCCTTTAAATGAGCTTAAAACACTCAAAAACACTTCAAAAAGGTTAAAACAACATAAAAAACTATGAAAAGACCTTTGGAATGAGGTTAAAACATCAAACCTCTTTAAAAGGTTAGAAATAAAATGAAAACAACTCTAATGACTTGAAAACGTAAGAAACTATGAAAAGACCCTTTAAAGTAGCTGAAAACGATCAAAAACACTGCAAAAAGCTAAAAACAACATAAAAACTATGAAAAGTCCCTTGGAATGAGGTTAAAACACTCAAAACCCCTTGAAAAGGGTAAAAATAACATGAAAACAACTCTAATGACTTGAAAACGGAAACAACTATGAAAAGACCCTTTAAATGAGCTTAAAACACTAAAAAACACTTCAGAAGGCTTAAAACAAGATAAAAACTAAGAAAATACCCTTGGAAGGAGGTTAAAACACTCAAACACCCTTAAAATGGGTAAAAACAACATAAAAACAACTCTAATGACTTGAAAACGAATGAAACTATGAAAAGACCCTTTAAATGAGCTTAAAACACTCAAAAACACTTCAAAAAGCTAAAACCAACATAAAAACTACGAAAAGACCCTTGAAATAAGCTTAAAACACTCAAAACCCCTTAAAAAGGATAAAAACAACATGAAAACAACTCTAATGACTTGAAAATGTAAAAACCTATGAAAAGACCCTTTAAATGAGATTAAAACATTCGAAAACACTTCGAAAGGCTAAAAACAACATAAAAACAAAGAAAAGACCCTTGGAATGAGCTTAAAACACTAAAAACACGCTTCAAAAGGCTAAAAACAACGTAAAAACTATGAAAAGACCCTTTAAATTCGCTTAAAACACTCAAAACCCGTTGAAAAGGCTAAAAACAACATAAAAACAACTCTAATGACTTGAAAACGTCAGAAAGTAGGAAAAGACCCTTTAAATGAGCTTAAAACACTCAAAAACACTTGAAAAGGCTAAAAACAATATAAAAACTAGGACAAGACCCTTTAAATGAGCTTAAAACACTCAAAAACACTTGAAAAGGCTAAAAACAAGACAAAAACTACGAAAAGACCCTTGAAATGAGGTTAAAACACTCAAAACCCCTTGAAAAGGTTAGAAACAACATAAAAATAACTCTAATGAATTGAAATCATAAGAAACTATGAAAATAACCTTTAAATGAGCTTAAAACACTAAACAAAACAATTCAAAAGGCTTAAAACAAGATAAAAACTATGAAAAGACTCTCTAAATGAGCTTAAAACTCTCAAAACCCCTTGAAAAGCCTAAAAACATTATGAAAACAACTCTAACGACTTGAAAACGTAAGAAACTATGAAAAACCGTTTAAATGAGCTTAAAACACTCAAAAATACTTTAAAAGGCTTAAAACAACATAAAAACTATGAAAAGACCCTTGAAATGAGCTTAACACACTCAAAACCGCTTGAAAAGGTTAGAAACAACATAAAAACAATTCCAATGAATTGAAAACGTAAGAAACTATGAAAAGACGCTTTAAATGAGGTCAAAACACTCAAAACCCCTTGAAAAAGGTAAAAACAACATAAAAATAACTGTAATGACTTGAAAACGTAACAAACTATGAAAAAACCCTCTAAATGAGCTTAAAACACTCAAAAACTATGAAAAGACCCTTGGAATGAGGTTAAAACACTCAAAACCACTTGAAAAGGTTAGAAATAACATAAAAACAACTCTAATGAATTGAAATCGTAAGAAACTATGAAAATAACGTTTAAATGAGCTTAAAACACTAAAAAAAAACAATTCAAAAGGCTTAAAACAAGATAAAAACTATGAAAAGAATCTCTAAATGAGCTTAAAACTCTCAAAACCCCTTGAAAAGGCTAAAAACATTATGAAAACAACTCTAACGACTTGAAAACGTAAGAAACTATGAAAAGACCCTTTAAATGAGTTTAAAACACTCAAAAATACTTTAAAAGGCTTAAAACAACATAAAAACTATGAAAAGACCCTTGAAATGAGCTTGAAAACACTAAAATTCCCCTTGAAAAGGTTAGAAACAACATAAAAACAACTCTAATGAATTGAAAACGTAAGAAACTATGAAAAGACCCTTTAAATCAGCTTATAACACTCAAAAACTCTTCAAAAGGCTAAAAACAACATAAAAACTAAGAAAAGACCCTTGGAATGAGGTTAAAACACTCCAAAACCCCTTGAAAAGGGTAAAAACAACAAAAAAACAACTCTTGAAAACATAAGAAACTATGAAAAGAACCTTTAAATGAGCTAAAAAACACTCAAAAACACTTCAAAAGGAGAAAAACAAGATAAAAACTATGAAAAGACTTTTGAAATGAGCTTAAAACACTCAAAACACCTTGAAAAAGCTAGGAACAACATTAAAACAACTCAAACGACTTGAAAACGTAAGAAACTATGATAAGACCCTTTAAATGAGCTTAAAACACTAAAAACACGCTTCAAAAGGCTAAAAACAACATAAAAACTATGAAAAGACCCTTGAAATGAGGTTAAAACACTCAAAACCCCTTGAAAAGGTTAGAAACAACATAAAAACAACCCTAATGAATTGAAATCGTAAGAAACTATGAAAATAACCTTTAAATGAGCTTAAAAAACTAAAAAAAAACACTTTAAAAGGCTTAAAAAAAGATAAAAACTATGAAAAGACGCTCTAAATGAGCTTAAAACACTCAAAAAATCTTGAAAAAGCTAAAAACATTATGAAAACAACTATAATGACTTGAAAACATAAGAAACTATGAAACGACCCTTTAAATGAGTTTAAAACACTCAAAAACACTTGAAAAAGCTAAAAACAACATAAAAACTATGAAAAGACCCTTTAAATTAGCTTAAAACGCTCAAACACACTTCAAAAGGGTAAAAACAACATAAAAACTATGAAAACACCCTTGAAATGAGCTTAAAACATTCAAAACCCATAGAAAAGGCTAGAAACAACATAAAAACAACTCTAATGACTTGAAAATGTAAGAAACTATTAAAAGACCCATTAAATGAGCTTAAAATACTCGAAACAACTCTTCAAAAATCTAAAAACAATATAAAAACTATGAAAAGACCCTTGGAATGAGGTTAATACACCCAAAACCACTTGAAAAGGTTGGAAATAACATAAAAACAACTCTAATGACTTGATAACGTAAGAAACTATGAAAAGACCCTTTAAATGAGCTTAAAACACTAAAAAACACAAAGGCTAAAAACAACATAAAAACTATGAAAAGACCCTTGGAATGAGGTAAAAACACACAAAACCCCTTATAAAGGTTTGAAACAACATAAAAACAGCTCTAATGAATTGAAATCGTACGAAACCATGAAAAGACCCTTTAAATGAGCTTAAAACACTCAAAAACACTTCAAAAGGCTTAAAACAACATAAAAACTATTAAAAGACCCTTGAAATGAGCTTAAACACCCAAACCCCCTTCAAAAGTCTAGAACCAACATACAAACAACACTAATGACTTGAAAACGTAAGAAACTATAAAAAAAAAACCCTTTAAATGAGCTTAAAACACTCAAAAACACTTCAAAATTCTAAAAACAAGGGGTTTTGAGTGTTTTAACCTCATTGCAAGGGTCTTTTCATAGTTTTTATGTTCTTTTTACCCTTTTCATGTGTTTTTAAGTGTTTTAAGCTAATTTAAAGGGTCTTTTCATAGTTTATTACGTTTTCAAGTCATTAGAGTTGTTTTCATGATGTTTCTGGCCTTTTCAAGGGGTTTTGAGTGTTTTAATCTCATTTCAAAGGTCTTTTCTTAGTTTTTATGTTGTTTTTAGAATTTTGAAGTGTTTTTGAGTGTTTTAACCTCATTGCAAGGGTCTTTTCTTAGTTTCTTACGTTTTCAAGTCATTAGAGTAGTTTTTTTGTTGTTGCTAACCTTTTCAAGGGGTTTTGAGTGTATTAACCTCATCCAAGGGTCTTTTCATGGTTTTCATGTTATTTTCACCCTTTTGAAGTGTTTTTGAGTGTTTTAAGCTCATTTAATGGGTCTTTTCATAGTTTCGTACGTTTTCAAGGTATTAGAGTTGTTTTTATGTTGTTTCTAGCCTTTTCAAGGGGTTTTGAGTGTTTTAATCTCATTTCAAAGGTCTTTTCATAGTTTTTATGTTGTTTTTAGAATTTTGAAGTGTTTTTGAGTGTTTTAAGCTCATTCAAAAGGTCTTTTCTTAGTTTGTTACGTTTTCAAGTCATTAGAGTTGTTTTCATGTTGTTTTTAGATTTTTCAAGGGGTTTTGAGTGTTTTAACCTCATTCCAAGGGTCTTTTCATTGTTTTTATGTTTTTTTAAGCCTTTTGTTGTGTTTTTGAGTGTTTTAAGCTTATTGAAAGGGTCTTTTCGTAGTTTCTTTCGTTTTCAAGTCATTAGAGTTGTTTTTATTTTGTTTTTAGCTTTTTCAATGGGTTTTGAGTGCCTTATCCTCATTCCAAGGGTCGTTTCTTAATTTTTATGTTGTTTTTAGCTTTTTGAAGTATGTTTGAGTGTTTTAAGCTTATTTAAAGGGTCTTTTCATAGTTTCTTACGTTTTTAATTCATTAGAGTTGTTTTTATGTTGTTTCTAACCTTTTCAAGTGGTTTTGAGTGTTTTAACCTCATTCTAAGGGTTTTTACCCCATTCCAAGGGTCTTTTCATAGTTTTTATGTTGTTTTTAGCCTTTTGAAGTGTTTTTGAGTTTTTTAAGCTCATTTAAAGGGTGTTTTCATAGTTCCTTACATTTTCAAGTCATTAGAGTTGTTTTCATGTTGTTTTTAGCCTTTTCAAGGGGTTCTAAGTGTTTTAACCTCATTCCAAGGGTCTTTTCATAGTTTTTATGTTGTATTTTGCCTTTTGAAGTGTTTTTTAGTGTTTTTAGCTCATTTCAAGGTTCTTTTCATAGTTTTTATGTTGTCTTTAGCCTTTTGAAGTGTTTTTGAGTGTTTTAAGCTAATTTAAAGTTTATTTTCACTGTTTCTTACGTTTTAAAGTCATTACAGTTATTTTTATGTTGTTTCTAGCCTTTTCAACGGGTTTTGAGCGTTGTATGCTTTTTTCAATAGTCTTTTCATAGTTTCTTATGTTTTCAAGTCATTAGAGTTGTTTTTATGATGTTTCTTTCGTTTTCAAGGGGTTTTGAGTGTTTGAAGCTCATTTCAAGGGTCTTTTCATAGTTTTTATGTTGTGTTTAGCATTTTGAAGTGTTTTTTAGTGTTTAATGGGTCTTTTCATAGTTTCTTACGTTTTCAAGTCATTAGAGTTGCTTTTATGTTGTTTCTAGCCTTTTCAAGGGGTTTTGAGTGTTTTAAGCTCATTGCAAGGGTCTTTTCATAGTTTTTATATTGTTTTTAGCCTTTTGAGGGTCTTTTCATAGTTCCTTACATTTTCAAGTCATTAGAGTTGTTTTCATGTTGTTTTTAGCCTTTTCAAGGGGTTCTAAGTTTTTTAACCTCATTCCCAGGGTCTTTTCATAGTTTTTATGTTTTTTTTAGCCTTTTGAAGTGTTTTTTAGTGTTTTAAGCTCATTTCAAGGGTCTTTTCATAGTTTTTATGTTGTTTTTATCCTTTTGAAGTGTTTTTGAGTGTTTTAAGCTCATTTCAAGGGTCTTTTCATAGTTTCTTTCATTTTCAAGTCATTAGAGTTGTTTTTATGTTGTTTCTAGCCTTTTCAAGGGGTTTTGAGTGTTTTAAGCTCATTGCAAGGGTCTTTTCATAGTTTTTATATTGTTTTTAGCCTTTTGAAGTGTTTTTTAGTGTTTTAAGCTCATTTAAAGGGTCTTTTAATAGTTTCGTACGTTTTCAAGTTATTAGAGTTGTTTTAATGTTGTTTTTAGCCTTTTCAAGGGGTTTTGAATGTTTTAAGCTCATTTCGAGGGTCTTTTCATAGTTTCTTTCGTTTTCAAGTCATTAGAGTTGTTTTTATGTTGTTTCTAGCCTTTTCAAGAGGTTTTCAGTGTTTTAAGCACATTTCAAGAGTCTTTTCATAGTTTTTATCTTGTTTTAAGCCTTTTGAAGTGTTTTTTTTAGTGTTTTAAGCTCATTAAAAGGTTATCCTCATAGTTTCTTACGTTTTCAAATCATTAGAGTTGTCTTTATGTTGTTTCTAGCCTTTTCAAGGGGTTTTGAGTGTTTTAACCTCATTCCAAGTGTCTTTTCATAGTTTTTATGTTGTTTTTACCCTTTTGAAGTGTTTTTGAGTGTTTTAAGCTCATTTAAAGGGTCTTTTCATAGTTTTTTACGTTTTCAAGTCATTAGAGTTGTTTTCATGTTGTTTTTAGCCTCTTCAAGGGGTTTTGAGTATTTTAAGCTCATTTCAAGAGTCTTTTAATAGTTTTTATGTTGTTTTAAGCCCTTTGAAATGTTTTTTAGTGTTTGAAGCTCATTTAAAGGTTATTTTCATAGTTTCTTTTGTTTTCATGTCATTAGAGTTGTTTTTATGGTGTTTCTAGCCTTTTCAAGGGGTTTTGAGTGTTTTAAGCTCATTGCAAGGGTCTTTTCACTTTTTTTATGTTGTTTTTAGCCTTTTGAAGTGTTTTGAGTGTTTTAAGCTCATTTAAAGGGTCTTTTCATAGTTTCTTATGTTTTCAAGTCATTAGAGTTGTTGTTCATGTTGTTTTTAGCATCTTCAAGGGGTTTTGAGTATTTTAAGCTCTTTTCATGGGTCTTTGCATAGTTTTTATGCTGTTTTTAGCCTTTTGAATTTTTTTTGAGTGTTTAAAGCTCATTTAAAGGGTCTTTTCATAGTTTTTTTCGTTTTCAAGTCATTGGAGTTGTTTTCATGTTGTTTTTAGCCTTTTCAAGGGCTTTTGAGTGTTTTAAGCTCATTTAAAGGGTTTTTTCATAGTTTCTTGCGTTTTCAAGTCATTATAGTTGTTTTCATCTTGTTTTTAGCCTTTCCAAGGGGTTCTGAGTGTTTTAACCTCATTCCAATGGTCTTTTCATAGTTTTTATGTTGTTTTTAGCCTTTTGTAGTGTTTTTGAGCATTTGAAGCTCATTTAAAGGGTCTTTTCACAGTTTCATACGTTTTCACGTCATTAGTTTTGTTTTCGTGTTGTTTTTAGCCTTTTCAAGGGGTTTTGAGTGTTTTAACCTCATTCCAAGGGTCTTTTTCTTAGTTTTTATGTTGTTTTTAGCATTTTGAAGTGTTTTTGAGTGTTTTAAGCTCATTTAAAGGGTCTTTTCATAGTTTTTTATGTTTTCTAGTCATTAGAGTTGTTTTCATGTTGTTTTTCGCCTTTTCAAGAGGTTTTGAGTGTTTTAAGCTCATTTGAAGGGTCTTTTCATAGTGTTTATGCTTTTTTTAGCCTTTTGAAGTTCTTTTTAGTGTTTTAAAATCATTTAAAGGTTATTTTCATAGTTTCTTACGTTTTCAAATCATTAGAGTTGTTTTCATGTTGTTTTTAGCCTTTTCAAGAGGTTCTGAGTGTTTTAAGCTCATTTCAAGGGTCTTTTCATAGTTTTTATGTTGTTTTTAGGCTTTAGAAGTGTTTTTGAGTGTTCTAAGCTCATTTAAGGGGTCTTTTCATAGTTTCTTAAGTTTTCAAGTCATTAGAGTTGTTGTCATGTTGTTTTTAGCCTTTTCAAGGTGTTTTGAGTGTTTTATCCTCATTCCAAGAGTCTTTTCTTAGTTTTTAGGTTGTTTTAAGCATTTTGAAGAGTTTTTGAGTGTTTTAAGCTCATTTAAAGGGTCTTTTCATAGTTTCTTACGTTTTCAAGTCACTAGAGTTGTTTTTATGTTGTTTCTAGCCTTTTCAAGGGGTTTTGAGTGTTTTAAGCTCATTTAAAGGGTCTTTTCAGAGTTTCTTATATTTTCAAGTCATTAGAGTGGTTTTCATGTTGGTTTTAGCCTCATCAAGGGGTTTTGAGTGTTTTAAGCTCATTTCAAGGGTCTTTTCATAGTTTTTATGTTGTTTTCAGCCTTTTGAAGTGTTTTTTAGTGTTTCAAGCTCATTTAAAGGTTATTTTCATAGTTTCTTACGTTTTCAAGTCATTAGAGTTGTTTTTCATGTTGTTTTTAGCATCTTCAAGGGTTTGGAGTGTTTTAAGCTCATTTAAAGGGTCTTTTCAGAGTTTCTTATATTTTCAAGTCATTAGAGTTGTTTCATGTTGTTTTTAGCCTCATCAAGGGGTTTTGAGTGTTTTAAGCTCATTCCAAGAGTCTTTTCATAGTTTTTATGTTGTTTTAAGCCTTTTGAAGTGTTTTTTAGTGTTTCAAGCTCATTTAAAGGTTATTTTCATAGTTTCTTTTGTTTTCCTGTCATTAGAGTTGTTTTTATGGTATTTCTAGCCTTTTCAAGGGGTTTTGAGTGTTTTAAGCTCATTGCAAGGGTCTTGTCATAGGTTTTATGATGTTTTTAGCTTTTTGAAGTGTTTTGAGTGTTTTAAGCTTTTTTAAAGGGTCTTTGCATAGTTTTTATGTTGTTTTTAGGCTTTTGAAGTGTTTTTGAGTGTTCTAAGCTCATTTAAGGGGTCTTTTCATAGTTTCTTACGTTTTCAAGTCATTAGAGTTGTTGTCATGTTGTTTTTAGCCTTTTCAAGGGGTTTTGTGTGTTTTAACCTCATTCCAAGAATCTTTTCTTAGTTTTTAGGTTGTTTTAAGCATTTTGAAGAGTTTTTGAGTGTTTTCAGCTCATTTAAAGGGCTTTTTCATAGTTTCTTATGTTTTCATGTCATTAGAGTTGTTTTCATGTTGTTTGTAGCCTTTTCAAGGGGTTCTGAGTTTTTTTGAGTGTTTTAAGCTCATTGAAAGGGATTTTACATAGTTTCTTACGCTTTCAAGTCATTAGAGTTGTTTTCATGTTGTTTTTAGCCTTATCAAGGGGTTTTGAGTGTTTCAACCTCATTCCTAGGGTCTTTTATTAGTTTCTATGTTGTTTTTAGTCTTTTGAAGTGTTTTTGAGTGTTTTAAGCTCATTTAAATGGTCTTTTCATAGTTTCTTACGTTTTCAAGTCATTAGAGTTGTTTTCATGTTGTTTTTAGCCTTATCAAGGGGTTTTGAGTGTTTCAACCTCATTCCTAGGGTCTTTTATTAGTTTCTATGTTGTTTTTAGTCTTTTGAAGTGTTTTTGAGTGTTTTAAGCTCATTTAAATGGTCTTTTCATAGTTTCTTACGTTTTCAAGTCATTAGAGTTGTTTTTATGTTGTTTCCAACCTTTTCAAGGGGTTTTGAGTGTATTAACCTCATTCCAAGGGTCTTTTCATAGTTTTTGTGTTGTTTTTAGCCTTTTGAAGTGTTTTTGTGTGTTTTAAGCTCATTTCAAGTGTCTTATCATAGTTTTTATGTTGTTTTTATCCTTTGGAAGTGTTTTTGAGTGTTTTAAGCTAATTTAAATGGTCTTTTCACAGTTTCTTTCGTTTTCAAGTCATTAGAGTTGTTTTTCTGTCGTTTCTAACCTTTTCAAGGGGTTTTTGAGTGTTTTAAGCTCATTTCAAGGTTCTTTTCATAGGCTTTATGTTGTCTTTAGCCTTTTGAAGTGTTTTTGAGTGTTTTAAGCTCATTTAAAGGGTCTTTTCCTTGTTTCTTACGTTTTCAAGTAATTAGAGTTGTTTTTATGTTGTTTTTAGGCTTTTCAAGGGGTTTTGAGTGTATTAAGCTCATTTAAAGGGTCTTTTCCTAGTTTATGTTGTTTTTAGCTTTTTCAA
>LIEC01001921.1:0-11591 GCA_001925005.1 Drosera capensis | reverse complement strand
TATGAATTCGCCAGATAAACCAAGTTAGCATCCACGAACCTGATAGTATCTCTGGAAACAGAAAACACATTAGTGGAAACTGAAGTATTTGTCATACAGTCTAGCCGCAATAGAAAGGGCATCTCCGCGAGCTTTTACAAGGTAGATTTTCGTGTCCGCTTGCCATTTGTTTGAGTACGATATCCATTCTCTTCTCCACTCGTCCAACCTGAAGTTTTCATTTTCTTTCAAGCTTTTTGACAGATAGTGAAAATAGGTAGTAGCCCGAGGAAGATAATAGTCTTCTAAAAGGCCACTCCAGAACTTGTTCGCTATACAAGTAACAAGAAAAAGACGGTGAATTAACTGAAACAATGATGTGCATAAATGCAAGAAGCTGATGAGCGAAGCTCGGTACAGTAATGAATTTACCATAGTCATGAAGCTTGCTCTGGTTTGTTTTTGTGTCGTCATACCACATTGTTACTTGAGTTCTTGCATTCCATTCATACTGTAACAAAAGATGAAAGCTCCCTTGTAAACAATATTCAATATCAGTTAGCCCTTGGAAACTCGATTTGGAAATACCGGATAAGCCCAATATGAGTTCCAAATCCTAATGATCCCATTAAGATACAACGAACAGATGGATCTCAACATCAATTTGCAATTTTGATAGAAATGGTTCTTCAACATGGTGTTATAGAATGCATGCATGACATGAGATCACGAGTCAGATTATTGCTAACCCTGATTTGTATATTAAAATCCATCAGGACTGGGGTTTTATCATGAAACACAGCCAGCCGCTATCTTGTCCAGCTACAAGGTGAACCTTGTGGGTTCGGTAGCTTACAGCCTTACATCCAAGAAGTAAAGAAGAACCTAACATCCACCCATTGATATAGCTTTCGTCAAATTCTTGTAACTGACCTATCCAATCATGTTCATGTTACATCTAGAAGCAGGAGACAACCTGACTGCAATCAGTTTCGGATCATCAGCTTAAGTATTACCAAGCGTCTCATTCATCCTACTGTAAAAATTAGCAATATAATATGGCAGCTTAAGTATTACTCGAAACTCACCTGCTTCGTCTCATTAGTATCAGAAGCCAACTTCTTTGCACTCTGAAGCCAAGTGCCAAGAAGGAAGTTATCGTCAGCAGCCAGAAGTTCATCAATATCCCTGATAAGTTGAAGGAACTTGTGGCTGTAATGGTCCAATGCGCTTGCATTCTTTTCTCTATACGACATCACCGCCTCCAAGTACACTTGATTTGCAAGCTTTGACAGCACTTGTCGAGTCAAGTCAACCAAGTCATACCTGTCATTCAGCCAAAATAGTAATCAAAATGACGTGTTTTGTCTTTCCTTCTGTGGAAATAGCAATTTTCTGACAAGCCACCTGTTTTGGGAAAGGGACAAAATTTGATATTTCAGAGCAAATGGTACCTATAAGTAAGGCTTCCTGAAAAATGTTTCCTTGAATCAAGAAAAAGGCGCAAAGCAGCAACAACTTCGCCGGTAGGGTACCAAAGATGCGCCTCGGGCAAGGAAGAATCGGTCTCAAGTAATATGAATCTCCTGGTTCTATGCGGCATTGGTAGGTTTAGTGTCCGGTACTCTCTGCCTGAAACAGAGGTAGGGTCCAGTGATGGATCCCAATCGGGAAACTTCACTATGAAATCAGTGTTGTGATCCTGCAATACATAAAAAGATCAGGGAACAACGCTTTTGAATAAAACTGAATCAACAATAAACAAGCCAATGGGTCAAGGAGAGGGGCGCGGGTTCCTTTGATGTAAAAAATGGGCCTTGTTAGAATATTATTAAGTACCCTTTGAATAGGGTACATTTGCTTCTGTAGCAAGTTAGCAACAGCAGTTCCGCATAGTCAAAACTGAGCTGAGATGAGCCTCATTCTATAGTGTCCATTTTGTACTATAACCATTACAAGGACATCTGGCTTTTGGCGCTATAACCACCCAAAAGAAACTTTTATTTTTGTCATATAGCCTAAAATTAGGGAGAACTAGAACGCTTATTCATGTATAACTTACAGCAATTCCATCTATACAGTTGTAAATGGTACGGTGAAGGATCTCCCAAGCTGCCTCAACTTGCTCAACAGCTTTGCCATAGCGTCTTCGGGCATAGCTTTTCAGCCATTGCTGCAAGTTGATGCCACAAAATATAATTCAAACTTTTGATGCAGCAGTAACTGGTTAGGTGGAATAAATATCGCAAAAAGTAAAGTATAAGAAATGATAGTCATTTGTGACAACAAATACATCAAACCAAGTCATCTGCCGACAAGCACTGCTCAGCAACAAGGAATCATGATTTGGTTCCACATGACCGCATGAGAGTTGGAATGCAGCATGGATATGACTCACATACCAGCCCGAAATCTGATTTGCTCATGGACCAACTCAAGCAAGCGCTATTATAACTCTCAATTTACGTCCAATGTGTGGCAAAAATGTTTAAGCAACTTACATGCCTCGGCACTTGCATCCCTTTATTTCAACAGACTTCATAAATGAAGCTCCAAAGGCCCTCCACGTTTTTCAGAATGCTATTTAATCCTCCCAAACAGAGAACAAAATGAAGAGTATCCCGGAAAATAGATATCAGAAACCTAGAAAGGGAGGAACTGTGGCTATTTCACTACCATGGTGCACACTAGAGGCTCACCGAGTATGCCTAACATCTTATTCTGTGGCATGAAGGGAAATTCAACTTGAACGCCAATCCGATAAAAAGCACTTTTAAGATTCCAGTCCAAACAAGGGGAAGTTGATTGCAAACCTTAAGTTGAACTTTTTCACTTCGAAATGCCATCTCGGCCATTTGCTCATAAACAACTGGATTCTGCTCAATTCCTTCCATGCACATACCAACACCAACCTGGGTGCAAAAGAACTTATTATGAAGTTTTTGACCAGTGAACAACTGATTAGCAGGGAGGCAATAAGGACCATGAGACATTCTAGTACTCCATCCGTCCCATGAAAATTACAACTACTTTGACTTTTGACACTATTTCGTACGCATTTTGATAGCTTCGGTTTATCATTAGACAACATAAAAACGAAATTTTTTTAACCTAGGTTATACTACACAACAAGAACTATCGTTAGTGTTTCACGAAAAATTTACAAAAAAAATCATTTTGGTCGTTCCGCGATGCGCATCAAAGTTTACCTCGACATGTATGTACAATCAATCCGTCGTAATTTTCATGGGACGGAGCGAGTATATCATTTCGACGAGACACAACCATGCAAATTGTTTGTAAATGTCACTATACCATAGTCGATTTTTTACTGGTACGAGCCTCAACCGGTCCTGAAGCAACTGAGTCCAGGGTGCCATACATTTCGATATTTCCACCAAAATTGTGAAGCATGCACCTGGCAATTTGGCATATATATCTTCATTAAATTTCCATGCTTCTAAAGAAATTATTATCTCATAGCCAAAGAAGAAATGAAAGAAATGAATTACCAGACATATGGAGTGCCATAGAATTGAGAGGATGTTTTCCATATCGGCTTGACATCCGCAAATAGATCAAGAACTATCATCTTCCCGTAGGGCACAGAATGAAGAAGTGCCTACAATATAGCGAACTGCATGGATGATTAATAGCACCAAACAACCAGACATTTCAACCGGAATTGCAGGATAAGTGTTCAAACGAGCCATCATAAAGTTGGATGTAAATTTTAATAGTCGATGACGCAGTTTCAAGACTAGTCAAATAGATGGGGTTCTGATTGGCATAAACACCCAGTGTGTCTAAATGCAAACAAAATAAAAAGACCATACAAAAAGAGAGAATATCCAATATAATTTCATGACAAGAATAACTTTTGTGTTTCAATTCAGTGACAAATACAACCCATATATATATATATATATATCAGTGAATCAGATAGGTTTCGGCACACTCCTGACTGCTATCCTGTGACGAGGTGAACGAATCCCATTTTCATTTCAGCTGGGATGCTACACAATAACACAACAATATGTAACACTTTATTGATGAAATCCGATATACTTGGGCCCTACGCCATATACTTGGCAACGATGTTCTGTTTGAATGTTTATACTATGGAGATAGGAAGATCAATTGTATGTCTATTTTAGGAAGATAACTAACATATCATGTACTCACTATTTAGGAGAAATACATCAAGGAGTAATACTTTGTAAGTTCTATAGTGCTCACATACTATCATTTTGCTCTGCAACCAAATAATGTTTTCATAACTATGAGAATGAGCAAGGTTCTTTTTTTGAAGCAATAAAGGTCATAGTTCATTCAATCATGGAGAAAAAAAGTACAAAAAAAAAACTCCATGCTACAAAATGCCCAAAAGTCCTGAAAAGATACCGGAATGCTCAAAAACCTTATTCCCTAACATAATCTAAGCTCACGGGGATCATGCCCGTTATGAGAAACAAGGTCATGCTAAGAAAACAAGGTCCATTGCATCCAGTTTCACATGAGCAGGACATGAAATAAGGCATAGGAGCTCTAACAAAAACCTGAAGCTGCAAACCATACACCATCCTTCTCACCTATACATCTTCTGATATACGATATAGACACCAGGACCGTTTACAAGGTTATATATCTCAAGATATTTTCAATGATTTGCTGCAGACGCAACACTTCAATATGAAAGATCTTACAATTCCTTATCCTCCAGATTTCGTATACTGCCACAGCCACCAACCTCCTTCTTTCCTTTGCTCTCCCCTTATTTCCTTGACTGATCTCCATGGCCCATCTCCACCATTGCTCAAAGTTGCTAGCTTTAGACTTCAGCTTCATCTTTCCCATCACTCCTGTCAAGATCTCACGAGTCATCACACAATCAAAGAAAAGATGATTCACATCTTCAACTCCATTCGAGCATAAAGGGCAATCATCATTCTCTGCAAGATCATGCGCATATAGCCAGCTTCTGGTTTTGATCTTACCTTTAAGAACCAGCCATAAGATGAAGGAAAAACGAGGATGAATGTGTCTATTCCATACCATATTCCTCCATTCCACCACAGGATTACGATCAACAAGCAATTCATATCCCTTCCTGACAGTAAAACCCTTAACTCTCCATTCATCCATCTTATCCCTCAAACTAGCAGCCACCATAGCATCTCTCACTTCAAGAAGTGAAGACCAGACCCATCCCATTCCAGGTTTACGAGTTGCATTCCACACATCATAGTTCTTTAAATAGTATTCATTAACCCATTTGATCCATAGTTGATCACATTTCAACTCCACAGCCCATACACACTTAAATAAAAAAGCTGCATTCCACTCACGTATAAGCTTGATGCCTAAACCCCCTTCTTTATTCTCTTTACATGTATCTGACCATGCTACCAAGGAACAACGTGAGCTAATAGCATTCCTAGTCCAAAGAAAATTCCTGCAACGCTTTTCAATCTCCTCAATAGCAACAACTGGAAGAATAAAGATTTGTGCCCGATATTGATATGTTGACATCAGGATGCTTTTAATCAATTGCAGCCTGCCTGCATACCTCAAAAAACGAGCACTCCAGCTTGTAATTCTTTGAGTAATATTATCAATGAGGCCACTATACATCTTTACATTCAAGCGTTGAGCAGCTAGTGGTACCCCCAAGTACCTCACTGGCAGACGGCCTGCATTAATCCTCATCACTTGTAACAGTTTTTCCATTTTTTCATCATTGATGCCATGAACATCAAGCTCTTTTCCATGTTGACCTGCAACCCACTCTCCATAGCAAACTCCTTCATTTCAGCTTTGGTCAGCTCAATCGAGGATATGTCTTCTTTGCTAAAATTCATCAAGTCGTCAGCAAAACATAACTCAATGATTTTTAGCCTCTTACATTTAGGGTGAAAACAAAACATTTGCTTTTCATCCATTCTTCTTAGTCTTCTACTTAGATATTCCATCACCAACACGAAGAGGTAGGGAGATAAGGGGTCCCCTTGCCTCAGCCCCCTTCTACCCTTAAACCAACCTGTCAAAGTACCATTAAGCTCTATGGTATAGCTCACAGCAGTCATGCACATCATAATTCTATCCACAAAAAGCTCAGAAAGACCATACAATAGAAGCATCTAATGCAGAAAGGCTCATTGGACTGATTCATACGCTTTCCTAATGTCAAGCTTCATTGTACAATGTGGAGAGACGTTTTTCCTTTCATAACCACAAATAAGCTCTTGACAAAGCATTATGTTATCCATAATCAATCAACTCCCAACAAATGCACTCTGAGCATTACTTACTAATGAAGGCAGTATTTCTTTTAGTCTTCTACATATCATTTTTGAAATGATCTTGTAGAGGATGGAACAACATGATATTGGCCTATAATCGCTGGAGTAGAGGTATTATCTCCCTTGGGAATTAAATAAGTCACAGTCGAGTTTATTTCAGCAAGCATCCTCCCTCACCAGAAGAGGCTGAGTACTGTTTCACTAATCAAATCCCCCACAATAGGCCAGCTTCTTTTGAAAAAAGCAACTGTAAAACCATTTGCACCTGGTGCTTTTTCATCATCAATGCTCCATAAAGCTGTTTAACCTCATTAGCATCAAACTCAGTTAACAAATCTAGCTTCTGAACATTCGAGAGTGCACAACCTTCCTGTACAACATACTCATCAATTTTCAATTGATACCCACTATCAGAACCCAGAAGAGCCTGAAAATAAGAAGTAAATTCTGCTTTCACAAGCTGCTCTTCACTTGCCAGTTCACCATCACTCTTTTTAATATACAAAATTTGCTTCTTAGCTTTTCTACTCTTCAAGACATTATAGAAATATTTGGTATTTCTATCAATAGAAGAAAACCGGAGATCGTTTGTCATTTGTTTAAGATAGGCTTCCTCCCTCTGTAACAGTTCCTTATAGCAGTCCACAGCATCAAGAGCTTCTCTTCTATTTAATTCAGAATAGCATTCACGAAGTTTTCCCTGTTTAAGAATCATAGCAGCCTCAGCCTCTTTCACCCTCTGAGATAAATCAGAGAATGCCTTCTGGTGCAATGCTCTAAAGTCTCCCTTCATACTCTTAATTCTTTGCACAACCTGAAACATAAGACTTCCAGAAGTATGCAGTAGCCATCCTTTTCGAACCACTGAAAGGACCAGTGGTCCGAAATCCCAATCTCCATGAAGTTGGCAAAACTTCTATAATTCTCTTAGCCATTTCTGATCACAAAGTACCCTATCAAGCTTACTCCTCATCCACGAAGAAAGAGCTTGATTGTTTCACCATGTATAGAAACACACCACTGCATTCATGTCCTCAAGGCCACAGTTAATTAAGCAACATCTCATATCACAAGGTTCTGAGCATATACCCTCATACCCTACCTTCTCTTCATCCCTAATAAAAGCATTAAACACCGAGCACCATCCATGGCAAGACACGCTAATTTCTCACTCTCAGCAGACCTTCCCATAGCTTACATCTCTGAGCTTTGGTGATCCAAGCATACACAAACGTAACTGCTGCATGGAACTTGCCATCTTTACCTCGCAATGCAACAGTAGATAATCTTCATTCACATATTTAACATCAAATCGCATTTTATCCCAACACACCTAAATTTTACCATTCTAGAATGGCAATAGTTATATAACATACCCCATTTCTTAAAGCAAGAACAAAAAATTCTACAAACATGATTAGCCTTCACCCTAGTTTCAAGTAATCCTATTACTTTTATCAAACAGCAATCATAGTATAGAAAATCCCCTCCAGGGGGAGCAGATAGTAACAACTGCATCAGTTACTCAAGTAACTATTTGATTCACTTTTTCATTCTCACCAGATAAAGACAACAAAGCATTAGAAGCAGCTTCAACACATCTGTCACTACAGCTTTTCCCCTTCTTCTTTTGAATCACATTCCATCCCTCTTCTTTTGTCACCAGATTAGGACTAGGAGCCTCAGGTTGCCTAGGTTCCTGAACGTTTTCCTTGACTTCCTCCTTTTTCTTAGGAATCCACATCAGCTGCCTTTTTGGCTAGACCAGCATTCATCAGTTTTGTGAACCCATTTGTTATACTATGAGCATCTAATGGACTTCCATTCGAACGTGACAGGCTAAGTACTTCTCCTCCTCAGGACCGATGAACTGAACTTGTTCAACCAATGCTTTCCTCATATGCACCACAACCAGTACTCTAGGATAGGACACTCTACCCTTTATGGTTGTCTGCACAATTGTATACAAAGGTTTACCCGCCCTACTAGCTATTTTCTCCAATGCAGCTTTGCCCAAAAATTGTAAATCTAACCCCGGAAACTGAATCCAAGTGGGCATCCTCTCAAGCACATCAGCATCGAATCTGAAATTTGCCTCCCAAGGTCTAAGCACAAGTGGTCTAGAACTGAAGAACCAGTTATTCTCCTTAATTCTCTTCATATCATCACTATCTGCAAATCGAAATATAAAATATCCAGCCTCATTAAGTAAAATCTCAGGCCAAGCAACCCCCTTCTCCAATGTTGTTTCACAAACCCCTTCATGGCTACAAATGGCACCCTACCCCCTACCCCATAACCTATCAGAGCATTCTCCCAGTACTTACGTTCATCAATCACGTCATTCCAAGAGATCACCATTTCTTCATCCTCCATTTTAACAAAGTCCAAGCAATCCCTTGTTCCCTAGCACGGTTCGAACCATCTAATGGCACATCATTCCTAGAAACCTTCCCTTCCACGAAGTCAACCCACCAAGGAGGGGGGGAGACGTTTGTCGAGATGGACCTAGCCTTAAGAACCTTGAGAGCAACACTTGTAGCTAGAGTCAGCAACCATTTGAACCAGAAAGAAGTCAATGTTGGAATCTGTAGCCATAGAGCCAGGTGCCTACCAAGGAGTCAATTCTTGAACCGAAGCAGAAATCTCTTTTTCTCCACCTGCCCCCCTTTTCTTCGTTTTCGCCTTCAAACTCTTGCTTTGTTCGCCCCGTAAGGCCGGTCAATAGGCTCATTCTTTGAATTCCTTAATCGAAGTTAGGAGTCCTAGATCTAGTTTGTACACATCTGCCTTTAAGTGATAGGAGGCCTAATCTTAAAGTGAACCTCTAAGAGAAGAGCAAAACGCAGACTCCCACTAATTCAGTAAACGTCGATGGGCCATGTGAAAGATGCCATGATCCACTGGTCCCCTGATGGAATGTCAAGTATTGGAGCTAGCAATCTTAGATGGAACAATGGCAGAGTGAGGAAAGGAACTAGAAGTGGGTGGTCGTCAAGCCCATTTGGAGGATCAGTCCGTCGCAAGAACCTTTCCAAGCGCAGGAGTCGTGCAAGGCTAAGTCACAAAAATGTTAGAAATCTGGGGTAGATAATCCGACTTTCAAACTTAGAACCTATTACCTTGAAAGCAAGAAAAGAAAGAGGAACTGAGACTGGTTTCTCTTCTGTAATTCTTAGAGAATGGACAACTAAAGAACAAGTGGTTCTTGTAGGGTTAGACTACTAATATCAACAATCACAACCTGACCTACTAGTCTACATGACAACAGGGAAGACAACCAAACATACAAGCCTCCGGTCGGCTATCCACCTAGCTTCTTCCAACTTCAACGCTTCCTTAGCTCTACTTGGTTATTCTTCCGCTTCAAACCGACGACTAGCTTCTTCTTCCGCTATGAGACTTTCGCTGTATATATACTAACATAAGAGCTTCCATTAAGACCACACTAGTGCTCCAGTTTTCCCTACCAAACTCCTTAAACTCTGTGTAAACCTTAGGCTTGAAATCGAAACGGCCGAGAAGCAAAAGGGGAAGGTCGAGATCCATTTGTGTCGATTCGGATCTCACAAATGCTTCCGAGTGAGGCCATTCAGCATTAGCCAAGGCTCCATCCAACCACACCTTCATATATAATGGCTTTCCACCAACTTCCTTCCACCAGTGAATGCTGGCACGCTTGCAGGATAGCCGAAGAGAAATTTCAAAGCGTCAATGCCCGTGCTTTCCTACCCTGGGTTGCCGCTATAAGATTAGCTTCTACACTGGTCAGTCGCCCCCGCCCATTTCTATGTAGTCACAAGGCTTGTTCCACATACCAAAGGATATGAAGCTTTATACCGTTGTTTAACAGAATACGGTGCCTTGACTTATAGGACTTGCGAAAGTTTTTTGTTTCCGCACCGGGCCTAGAATTCATTCTTTCCACTCGTCCTATCCTCCCGTAAGGCTTCCATTCAAAGCTTATATCAAGGACTTAACTACCAAGTGGCGAGGCCCTTCTAATGTAGGCTTGACTCTGCTAAGTGAGTAGCTAGGCTTTAACCGCGGATAGAGCCCTTTCCTCTCTCCAAAAAGTTTGAGTAATCAGCTGAAAGTCCCAACCCCTGGCACTAGTTATGAGGTCACAAACTTTCATATTAGACTGGTAACACGAACATTGATGGGGATTGGCCTGTTGATGACAGCTCCTCCAGGAAGCCAAGGATCAGTGACAACATTTACCTTGTGCCCATTACCAACCTTAATGTTAGGCCCTCTAATACAAGATTTGCACTGCCCTGCAGACTTTTCAAAATAGGAGAGTTTATGCATTAACATACCTTCTTTTTCTAATGTCTCCTCACATCCATCTACATCATCAACATCCATAGTATAGTCTGAATACCAAAGTCCCTCATCATCTTCATCACAGAACCATTCACAGTTCCCATATTATGCACAGTCCTCAAACCCTTATCCTCCATTCCCAATCCGTCATCCTCTTCCGTCTGAGTTCCCGTGCTCGTCTTTACCGTCTTTGGCCTTCCCTGTTTGCCCATCGTGAGATTGGTTTCGATGGACGGAATCGCACTGCCGTCAAAGGAGCCTGGCTCCCAATCTTCAAAGCATTAGAAGATTGGTTCTGATTAAGCAAGGTTCTTGTTCTCATTATTAGAAGATTTTTCACAATTATCTTAGGGAAATGATAATGCCAAGACAAAAAATGATCTATCCAAGGTACTACATTCACAAAAAAAAATTTGGACAAAAATACCCTCCTCTCACATGATGCCTTGGTTGCATAACTTCTTGCCTTGGCTTGATCAATTCCCTTATCTTATACTCCCTCCGTCCCGAATTATATGCAACAATTGATCCGACACGAGATTTTATGTGAGTATTAAATTTGTGTGGATTTTGATGAAGAAAGAATATTTTTTCAGTGATGGTGAGTTTATTGTAGCAGTTGAGAGAGAAATTAGTATACTATAGCGATTTCACATTTTTGATGTTAAAAACTTTCCTAAAAGAGAAACGTTGCATTTATTTGGGACGACCTAAAAAAACAAGTGTTGCATTTTTTATGGGACAGAGGGAGTAATTCTTATCTATGACTCACTCGATATTGTGCATGAGCTGACACTGATATGACCAAGGCTACTAATGTGAGGGCCAATAATGTAAGTACGAACCATGATAAGCATTAAAAACAAGGACAGCATATAACATTTAGAAAAGAATTCCAACTGATAAGAAAGCAATGGAACTTTAAATGAGTATACTGGAATGCGAGGAAAATAACTAATGTGGAGTAGCAATACTTTGGTT
>LIEC01001910.1:724-38843 GCA_001925005.1 Drosera capensis | reverse complement strand
GAATTACAAAAATACAACCACCTTAAGTATTTAAATAAATTAATCTACACAAAAGAGGTCACTTTGGCAACATTTTGTTTCAATCAATTTATTTAAATATAATCTGATGTGTTGGACATTCAGTCCAATACTCACGATCGAATTAAATTCCAAATCCGAAAAATCTTTACAAAACTTTACAAGATATATCTATATATATCTTAAAACTGAATCCAATATCCAAAATATATCTTAAAGATATATATTTAAATGGAATTAAATCTGAATCTTAACTCAATAGAATTTGATCTCAATATCTATTGAATGTATCTTATCTTAATTAATCAATCTTTGGATAAAGCAGATAAGATACAATTTTCATACATACTAAGTCAAATGGCACGATCTGACAAATTGGCTAAAGGAATGGGCTTAAAGTCACTTGCGCAGGGGGTGCCCATCATGGGTTCGAATCCCACCGCCAACATATTTTGTTTTGACCGAATTGATGACTCCAGAAATTAGGGTTTCTGTCCAAGACCAGTCGCCGCCGATGCCAAATTTTTTTTTTTTTTTAATGGAATCGAAACCCTTAAGCATGAATCCAAATTTCTATTATCAATTCTTGATAATCCAATATGAACCTCGTTCTGATACCAATTGATAGAAATATTCTAGATGCGAAGAACATTGATCTGAACTGAAATTGCCTTTGTTAGAGCATCATTGTGGCTAAACTTCTTTGAGATTGTAAGAGGATCAAACTGAGAAATAACTGGGCAACTTTCCTTTTCATACTCACCAAAGTCACTAGTATGAAGGCCTAATTGGATGGCAATGAGTTCCTCTATAAGCACAATTTTCACTGATGTTAACCTGGCTCTTTAGCATGAATCGATTCTCGCCAAGCTTCATCTTACTCAGATTTTTATAGAACTCTGTCACAGCTTGAGGGTGTAGCTAGTTATCCAACTCAAATAAAGTAAGCCATTTTTGTTGTTCCAGAGTTATCTAAAGCCAGCTTAACCCATTCTTCTCAAGCCATTGAGCATTCATGATTTTTTCTGGCAGAATGGCTCTGGTAGAAATTGCTCTGAACTTCCCTTTCTTCTCCGCTGTAGACACTACGACCTTCTTCTTAGTTTTTGGAACAGAGACCTTCTTCACATCATCTTCAGAAGAAACCTCCTCTCCCTCTTTCGTCTCTTCTGAGCTTGATTTCGGTTCTGTGGGTAATATAGGTTTCTTGCCCTTTGCAATCTCCTTCTTCTTCAGTGTCTTATCATCCTAATTAAAGTCACTATCTTTAGACTCCTCAGATTCAGAATCACTGACAGATGTGGCTTTTGTCTGCTGTGATTACACACGGGCTTTCTTCTTCACTATCTCCTCTTCATTAGTTTCAGCCAATTCCTCCTCTTCTGTTTCGACTTCAGTTTCAGAATCATACTCTGTGTCACTTGACTCAGTTTCAATCACCTGGGTGTTCTTCTTTTTCAGAATCACTGGCTCCAATGGAGTTGGCTTCCTTTTGCCTCCATGTTGACTAGCACTGATCATGAACAGATCCTTCGAAAAGGTCCGGTTCTTGTGGCTATGCATCAAACCAGGAGTTTACTTCTTAGGTTGGAACACTTTCTTTGATGTCTTCTGTATCACTTGTTTCTCTTTGTCTTGATCAAGTACATATCTGACTTCTCCAAGAACTGCATCAGGTTCCTTGAGTCCAGGCACATCCTCCTCTGTCACAGGTAGTAGCTCATCAGTAGAAACCTGTTCACTATCACTTTCATCACTGCTCTTATCATCTGCTTCCCCCTTAACATCTGCACTCTTGTGCCTTCTTCTTCAGTTGTCTTCATAGATTCCCCCTCACCCTGTCTTTGGCTTCTTGTTCTCTCGTTGTTGTATCATGGGCATCATCTTTCTCCGTCTCCAACTTCTCAAATCCTGTACTTTCAACTTCACCTTTCTCCTATTCCTTCTATATGACCTTGTAACGTCCAAGATATAACCTAGAGGGGGAGGGGTGAATAGGTTAATTCGAATTTTAATAATTTTATACAGCGGATTATGATTTTCGAGACCACTGTTCTATGTAGACTACTTAAGTAGTCTGCAGCTAACAGTTCGAAGTCTACTGTAGAGATTTCAATTCTTGGAATTTGTCTCTGTTTAACTGTGAAAGTTGATTTCTAACAGTTCTAAATATCAATCAATGAAATCAAATCTGGATCAGACACTTGAAGCAATTGATAAACAAGAGCTTAGTCCAGTCTTCTCTTGGTGACCAGTGTAGTCAAGCCAAGATGTGAGTATCACTATCTTCTTGTGTTTAGTTTATAAGAAAAATTCTTTTTACAACCTTGGGAACTTGTAGAAAAGATAAAGACCCACGATCTTCACACACATTCAACAATCTGAACTCTGCTACAGAGAGTGCTCTTCTTGTAGGCTAGTGAACTTTTTTTTTCACAATTCAGTTCTCTTGAGTAATCTTTGAATGTTGATTGCTTTTGCACGCTTGCCTTTCAATCCTTATTCAACAGCATTTTTTCAAGAACTTCCTTGGTTTCCTTCTATAAGCTTAGGAAAAGAACTTACTGTAACTTGACACTATTTCTGATGCTGAAATCTCGCCACTTGTGTCCCCCTCCATCATGTTTTTGATGCTGGCAGTCCATTATCTCCAGAATTTGTGTCATTGTTGCTATAACTCAAATCTTCGTTTGACCGACTCCAGACCTCTGACCCCACCATCGACAACCACCTCTGGTGCACCCAGTCTATTGCACCTTAGTTTGCATTATGTACTGTGAGACCATATCTGCACCAATCCCTACTGCAACCTCGTCTACACCCAGATCTGCTGCACATTGATACATTCTGTGTTGGTCCTTATCTGCAAGCTCACTTCCTAGATCCTAAAAACTTTGATATTCTTTTATTGTTCATCAATGCCTTAGTTGTTTATCCAAATCTCTCTGTACTAGTCTGCATCTGGTGGCTCATCTGATCTTTATCATCTGCAGCCGTCTGCTCTCCAACATTTAACCTAGACTGCAACTACCTACTTGACTTCTACCCTAAAAAACCTATCTATATTATGATTAATACATCTTAGTTTTGTTACATCAATTTCTATACAATTGGAGGGATTGCACATTCCTATCAGATCTTATCAGACTTAATCTCTGGTTGACTAAAAGGAACGAATTCTTCAACTTGAGCTGATTCATTCATCACATGAACATTACTCTCTTGTGTAGACCCTTTGGAGGATGGATCATGAGGCCTGAGTAGTGTTACATTCAGTGCTCTAGGAGTTTTGGATTGGGAAGGTTTTGGATCTTTTTGTTTTTTGTGGTGCTCGTCTTTGATACTATCTCTTTGGTGGGGGTTTATCACAGGCTAGGGTTTTTCCTCTTGTTCGTAACATGTTGCTCTAATTATCTTTTCGAATTTGGGAGGATTTGTGATGAGTTTGGTTTGCTTTTGATCGTGGTGAACCTGATCTGGACATGAATCGATTTATGTTGGAATTTGAGGAATTGTGTAAGTGAAGGAGTGAGAAGTTATGATGGCATGCATAGAGATTTGTGGGGAGTTGTGAGAATTCTGCATGTCGTCTTAGTGGGAGATTTTGATGGTGGACAAATAAGGATGGGATGGTTATTTAATGAGTGGTAGTGGGGCAGTTTTTGTACAGGGATCGACTCATTTGTGTGGAGAGTACAAAATCAAAAATAATATCTCAAATAATAACGTGCACATCCATAAAATCTTAACAAATATTCAACATCATATTTTATGCAATATAACATCATGAATATATATACATAGCACGCAAGGAAATTACAATCATGCAATCTGGCTTCCTAGGTCCCTCTAAGTCACAAACACCACAAATTTCACCACAAATCGATGTCATCCAAAGTTAGAGAATAATTTTTATCTAATTGAATTTTATCATGCCTAACTCCTATCTTAGTTTTTCAAACCTATCTCTTCCAAGTGGTTTAGTGAAAATATCTACTAGTTGTTTGTCTGTCTCACAATACTCTAATTTAATATTTCCCTTTTCATAGTGATCTCTTAGGAAATAATGTCGGACATCCATGTGTTTAGTTCTAGACTGCATTACTGGATTCTTAGTTATACTGATGGCACTAGAATTGTCACATAAAATTGGCACACAATCACATTCGACCCCAAAATCATTTAATTGTTGCTTAAGTCACAAAATTTGAGCACAACATAAACCAGCCGTTATGTATTTAGCCTCTGCAGTGGACAATGCAAAACAACTTTGTTTCTTTGAGCATAAGGAAATCAAGCATGAATTGATTTTATGACATGTATCGGATGTACTCTCCTTGTCAACTAAGTAACCAGCAAAATCTCCATCAGTATGCCCTACCAGATTAAAGCTTGCTCTTCTAGGGTAACATAAACCTAATTTTTTAGCTCCATTTAAGAATCTTAAGATCCTTTTCACTGTTTTTAAGTGTGACTCCTTAGGATTAGCTTAAAACCGAACACATAGGCACACACTAAAAACAATATAAGGTCTACTTGTTTGGAATCCTCATCTAGTTTGCAAGTAGTTGAAATTGGAGTATCACATGACTTGACATCCTCCGTTTTATATTTCTTCAACAGCTTAGTGAGATACTTGTGTTGATGAATCAGTATGCCTTGCTGAGATTGCTTAATTTGGAGTCTAAGAAAGAAGTTGAGCTCTCCTATCATGATCATCTCGAACTGACCTGTCATCAACTTGGAAAACTCCTTGCATAGAGATTCATTAGTAGCACCAAAAATAATATCGTTTACATAGATTTAGGCCACTAATAAGTCTTGGTTCTTGTTTTTGATTTTGATAAATAAAGTTTTATCCACTTCTTCTTTCCTGAAGCCACTTGAAACCAAAAAATCAGATAATTTTTCATACCAGGCTCTAGGAGCCTGTTTTAAATCATAAAGTGTTTTGTCTAATTTATACATATAATTACGATAGGATGGATCTTCAAAACCAAGTGGTTGCTCTATATACACTTTCTCTTTTAAATTACCATTCAAGAATGCACTTTTTAGTTCCATTTGATAAGTTTAAATTACCATTCAAGAATGCAACTAATAGCCTTATGGCCTCAACTCTAACTAGTGATGCAAAAGTTACCTCATAATCTATTCCTTCCTCTTGACCATATCCTTTTGCAACAAATCTTGCTTTATTTCTAACCAGCATACCAAAATTATCAAGTTTGTTCCTAAACACCCATTTGGTGCCTATAACAGCATGGTCATTGGGCCTCGGTACCAAATGTTAAACTTTGTTTCTCTCGAATTGATTAAGTTCTTCTTACGTCGCACAAATCCAATCATTGTCATTCAATGCATCAGAATGCTCATGAGGTTCATTCAAAGAGAGAAAGACAGAGAATGCACAAACATTGATATGTTGTGTTGATGATGATACCTTAGATCTTATTTGCATTCCCTTGTTTAGATCTCTTATCCCGTGAGCTAGTGGATGTGAACTTTTATACTTCCAGTTCTTGATAATCCGTTCATCTGAAGGAATTGGTTCTGTCAGTTGTTGATCTTCATCAAATAATCTTGATAGTGACCAATCTTTAATGACTTTGTCATTCTCCATTGGCTCGTGATCTTTTCTGAGATTTACAGCTAAATCATCATCATCATCATCATCCTGTATAGATTTAGAGAGTGAGTCAACTTCATCAAATGACACATGGATACTTTCTTCAACACACATAGTCCTCTTATTGTAACATTATAAGGCTTACTATGTAGAGAGTATCCAACTAAAATAACCTCTTCACTTTTAGCATCGAACTTCCCTTGGTTATCTTTATCATTATTTAGAACATAACATGTACATCCAAATTTTTGTAAATGTGTTACATTAGGCTTTCTACCAAAGATACGTTCATAGGGAGTCTTTTAAAGAATCGGCCTTATCATGACTCTATTAAGGATATATGCAGTGTGTCATCAACCTCTGTCTAGAAATTTATAGTAGATTGTTGTCCAGTAGCATTGTCTTGGCTATCTCTTCTAAGGATCGATTCTTGCGTTCCCTATTTTGATGTGGTTTGTGTGGGGTTGTGAAGTTGTGTTTTACTCCATTTTTCCTACAAAAGTCAACAAAAGATAACCCAAGCGTCTAAAGAAATCATCCGCACTAACAAAAACAAACCTTTTTCCTCCTTTACTTCTCAGTCTCATGAGACCACAGAGATCCATGTGAATGAGCTGTAGAGGTTTTGATGTACTTATCACTCCTTTGGTCTTAAATAAAGACTTGACATGTTTACTTTTTGCACATGACCCACACAACCTTTCACTTTCATACCTTATGGAAAGAAGATCTTCTACCAGATTCAATGAGTTAAGTTTCTTGAGCAAACGATGGGTTGCATGTCCAAGACGTTTATGCCATAGAAGTGGAGTATATATTGCACACTTAGGCAGTTGAGTTTCTTCTTGGGAATTTCATTCAGGGAGATCTTGTACATGCCCTTAACCTGATTCCCTTGCAATAATACAGTTTCTATATTCACACTCTTGACAACACAATGATTCTTAGTAAACTTCACAACATTTCCATTGTCATAGAGTTGAGAGATACTTAGTAGGTTGTGCTTCAAATCTTTGATGTAGAGGACATTGTCTATGAAGTATTGAAGTGTTAAACGTATCTTATCAGAACCAGCAATTAATCCTTTATCATTGTTATCAAAGGTAACATTTTCTCCATCTGAGACTTCCGGTGAGAGGGACAAAGATTTTTCTCCTGTGATGTGGAGTGAGCACCCACTGTCCAAGTACAAAGTGCTGCTTCCTCTCACTTGAGCCTGCAAATATATTTAGTTTGTTGTTTTAAGAACCCACTGTTTATTGGGTTCCTTCTTTCTAGCATTTCAGTACTTTGGAGTTGGAAGAACAGTGCAATCTGCTTTCTTTGCCATTGAAATATTAGTCTCAACAGTTTTGAGCATTTTTGCACAATCATTGATAACATGTCCTTTACTATCGTACATCACGCAAATTCGATCGCCAGGCAAGTCAATATAATTTTTTCTCTCCTAAGGTTTTCTTTTAACAGCATCTTTTGGTGGCATTCCTAGTACACGAGTATCCGTTTTATCAGCAGTTTGGTTAGGTCTAGCCTACCTCATGGGAATTCAATGAACACTTCATTTTCTCTATTGACACTTGGTTGTTTTAAGAATAGTGCACTGTTCTCATCAGTAGGTATATCAATTTTAGCATGTTTATCTACGGTGCTTGTTTCTTTCATAAATCTGTATTTTATTTCAAGTCTGCTGAACTTAATGGACTAGTCCTTGATGATGGATTACAACTCAACGTTCTTGTTTTTAACTTGCCTTATAACAAGTTTTAGTAAATCATTTACAGTCATGAGTTCATCATTCTTTTGTTTCAGTCTACTATGATCTACTCTTAAGTCAGGAAGTTTTCATCAAGAATATTTTTCACAGACAGTAATTTTTCATGTATTTCAATGAAGGCAATATGTATATCACGTTTCAATGTGTTGAAATCAATATCTACCTCTTCATTCAGATCTTCATCTTCATCCTTCAAGGCTATCAAGTATTCTTTGGCATTGTTGTCCTGATTTTCTTCTTCTTCATTTTCATCTTCACTTTCAGAATTAATTTTATCCCAACTCTTATAGGCAACCATCATGTTTTTCATAACATCAGCCTTTGAGAATCTTGCCTTCCTTGTCTTTGGTGTGTCAAGCTTCCATATGGGACAGTCCTTTTAAAAATGGCCTATTTTTTAAATTTTGAAACATTGGTTAGCATTTGATTTAGATGTGTAACCCTTTGGCTTGGTTTTAGAAAACTTCCCCTTTTTCCCTTTAAATGTTTTTTTTTATCAAACTTTAGGTACTTCCTGCTTAAGAAGACAAGATTGTCTCTATCAGGCTATGAAGACTCAGGTTCAACATCATGAGTCGGTTCAACTCTGAGAGCTAGTCGTTTTCCATCTTCTATAGCCTCGATTGCATCATGACGTTGTAGGAAATTCTCATGGGTCAACAGTGAGCCAATCAAATCATCGATCTTCATTACCTCAAGATCCTTGGCTTCTTTTATTGCTGTAACTTTTGGTTCTCATTATCTGGGGAGACTTCTCAGAAGCTTGCTCTCCTGGTTTTCCATGGAAACAGTTTGTCCCTAAGAATCTAGCTCATTTACAATTTCAATAAATTTGATGTATGTTTCAGAGATAGATTCATCTTTTTTTCATGTTAAGCAATTCATATTTTGAGTTCAAAAGATCAATTTTGGAACGTTTTACCTGATTAGTACCCTCATATGTGACTTACCATTTTCCCCATATTTCCTTGATAGATTTGCATTCTGAGACTCTGTTGTATTCCTTAGTAGTGAGTCCCCATATGAGTACTTTCTTAGGTTTGACATTCTTTTCCATTTTTTTGAAGTCAGTTTCGTTCCATCTTTCTTCATTTACCATCGTCTCACCTTTATCATTCTTGTACTCAATCTTGAGTGGACCAGATCTTATGATTTGTCAGAGTTGAAAATCTTCAGCTTTTATGTATATTTCCATTTGCTACTTCCAATATCTATAGTAACTTAAATCGAAAAGAGAAGGCCTTTGAGATAAAAAGACCCTCTCTTAATTCCTCTGAAGACATTGTTGATCTCCTTCTCATGTGGTTAGCTTTTAAGAAGTCAGACTCTTATAACAATTGTTAGTTCCCAATCATAGAAATATTCAAGAAGGAGGGGGTGAATTGAGGATTTCAAAATTTTAACTTTTTTCTCAACGATGTACTGAAATTGTTTTGTACTGAGCCGTTATAATGGATCAATTCGAGTTTTGTACATATTTCAGTTTTTGCAATTTTCAATCAGTGCAAAAAAATAAATAACATCAAGATTTATATTGATTCGTCCCCAATTTAGTCTGGAATTTACATCCAGTGTAAAGACATAACAATATACTATAATCACCTTTAGTATAATCTATCACCTCTACTTACAGACTCCTACAAGACTCCACTTGTAAAAACACTTACAAGTTTGTTTCCCATAATCTATCCTTAAACTAGTGAAACTCCAAAATACAGACACTTTCCTAATGACTTAGATGCCTAAAAAAACGTAGGCTAGAGTTTTTTAAGCAGCAGAGCACCCATGAGTGATCCTGGACTAAACAACACAATATAAAGACTAAATTAAAGACTACGGACTTGATACCATCATTTCATCAGCATAGACATGAGCATTAATTACTTTGAACATACCTTGTTCCTTTTCAAAATAACGAACCACTATATCTTTGCTTTCCTGACGAGTAGAGAAAATAAAGCCACACGTCACACAAACCAAAGCAAACAAAGTCCTTTATTCTCCTCATTCACAATGAGTCACGTACGAACTCGCCACTCAAAGCCAAACTCCACTGTAGCTCTTCTCCAACGAAAGAATCAAGACCAAATTGAAGTAGGAGGGGGGAGCGGGAGGGGGTGAATTGAGGATTTTTAATTTTTAATTTTTTCTCATATAATGTACTGAAGTTATATTGTACCGGTTCGTTATAATGAATCAGTTCCAAATTTGTACAGTATTCAATTTTTGTAATTTTCAATCAGTGTTGAAAAATAAATAATATCATGATTTATACTGCTTCGTCCCCAACTTAGTCAGAGATTTACATCCAGTATATAAGTACAACAATATACTATAATCACTATAAGTACAATCTATCATTTCTTCTTACAAACTCCTACAAGACTAAGCACATTTATAAGTTCATTTCCCCTAATCTATCCTTAGACTAGTGAAACTCCAAATGCAGACACTCTCTTAGTGACTGTAGACACCAAAACAAACCTAGGTGATGCTGGATACAACAACACAATATACAGACTCATTTAAAGACTATAGAGTTGATATCTTTATTTCATCAGCATAGACATGAGTATTAATAGATTCGAATATATCTTATTTTTTTCAAAACGACGAACCTCTTGAATCACAGGAAATCAGTTTTGCAAGATACCTTGAAAAACCTTGGATGATTGAAAGCTTGTGATTCGATAACCAGAAAATCATTTCCATATTTTCTCATTTAGTCAGTGAAAGAACATAGTGGAGAGATAAAGATCATGGGTAAAAACCAGTGAAAGACTGGTGAAAAAATAATCTCCCCACATCCCTTAAAAATTAGGTTAATTTGTAAAAGAACAAATCATTTTAGTCAAAATATTTCTTCACTTAGTACAATTTTTTTTTCTGTTAAACAGATTTGAATTTCGAAGTAGTGGAAAATATCCAACGAAAATATTATAAGAAAAAATATTTTAAATGTTTATCCGAAAATCAAGTATTTTATTATAATACTGTGACAGTACTAGGAACCATTTCTTTTCAAAAATAGGGTTCATCATAAAAATTGAATAAGATAAATCCAAATTCCTAGGTGCTCACAACTATGAATGACTAAATAAAAATACCAATTTGTTTAATGCGCATGACACTACATGAGAGTACTATATCTCCCATCTTGTAACTCATGTGCATTGCCTCTGAGTTGTAACCCTGCGATTGTTATTCTGAGATCCATTTCTTGAATTACCTTTATGTTCGTTCTTGATATCTGCCTCTTGGCACTGAACTACACATCAACAACTATGCAAACATAAATACAGTGGCGTTTGTCATTATCAAAACATCCCAAGGTTCAACTTTTTATGTGCTGACGTGGCCTAAAAGTTATGGATCGTAGCACTTTATATATACTTGCACATCAACAACTATGCAAACATAAGTACAGTGACGTTTGTCATTATCAAAACATCACAAGGTTCAACATTTTATGTGCTGTCGTGGCCTAAAAGGTATGGATCGTAGCACTTTATATGCACTTGTTATATACTCCCTCCATCCCACGAAAGATACAATACTTTATCTTTTGACCTTATTTTTTTTCGTATTTTACTATCTTCGTTTTAACATTAATTGACATAAAAATGATTTTTTTTTAACCTAGGTTATACTACATAACAAGAACTATCATTACTGTTTCACGAAAACTTTACAAAAAAATCATTTGGTCGTCCTACGAAGTGGATCAAAGTTCATATCGATATGTGTGCACTATCAAAGTGTTGTAATCTGTTGGAAATAGGCTGGCCCTCCCATGACTTGGTACAAATAACGTTTAAAAAATAATTATGATAAATGGTAGAAATAAAATTGACACAATGACATAAAGATTTACGTGATTTATCCCGTTTCTGGGATTACGTCCACGAACAACCGACAAATATTTTCACTATCCAAATGAACTTTTATTATAAAAGAATTTATCCCTCCACTCGTTAATTTTTATGCCACTCATATCTCACATTTATCAAAATAATAATAATATAATATTTAGGACAATCCTTAAATATTATTATAACAAGATAACATTTTAATGAATACATAATTCAAACACAAACCCATATTTATCCTAAATTTTTTACCTGATGGTTCTGTGGTGTTACCACCCTACTCCCTCTACCTCTCTTGCGTTTGTAATTTATAGGAGCAATTTTGCAGTTTGTTTTTACGATAGCTTCGCGCCGTCCCACTTTGTAGAATTTATTGTTTAACAAACACATTACAAGCAACGCTCAACCCCTGTATGAGATTTCGAGGAAAAGAAGCTCAAGAGTGTTCGAGCATGAAGTTTCGAGCCTGATGTCTTAGTCTAGAAATTTTTGAAGATGTTATGTTAATTTGATATATAGCGATGGTTGTATAGGTTGAGATAGGATGGTTGTATAGGTTGAGATATGGTGTTTTGGTGTTTGCTTGTTATCTAATGGTTGACAATTGTTTTGATAAGTGGGAATGAAATGGCAAGAACTTCTCCTAAGAAACACGTTACAAGTAGGACAATATTAATCATTTTAACAACTTTTGATCAATTATTGTAAAACAACAAATGGAATGACGTAACGCTTTATACTTGCTTGTCATGTTTGTTGTTTAACAAACACGTTTCAAGCAGTACAGTATTAATCATTGTAAACAACTTTTGATCAATTATTGTGAAACAACAAATCGGATGATGTAGCGTTTTATTTGTACAATTTTTTTTTTTTTTTTTTGAGTTTGTTATCCAAAGATGCACTTCTTGGACCGATGGGCCATCGGTACATAATCTCATTTTTTCCCCTCGAAAATGTACTTTCCAAAAATTTAACAAAAATTAACAAGATTTGAGACCAATCATATCTGTCGGGAAAACACACAATACCAAAGATACAACATATGATTTTTATTCGATCACTTTTAAAATATTAAACAATATATTACGTATCACATAAATCATCTGATTTATGTGTGCCTAAGAAAGCTGGAGGTCTTGGTCTCTTTCACCTTAGAAACTGGAATCTTACTATTCTTGCTAAGCAGCTTTGGGGTTTGGAAGACAAAGAAGATAGATTGTGGATTTGTTGGATGGATGGGTTTTACATGAAGGGTAGGGCACTAGAGGACATTGAGATTAAAGCCTCTTATTCATGGCTGTGGAAGAGTCTGATCAGGGTTAGGCATGTGATCAATCTGAAGTGTGATGGTGTTGATGTACATAGGAATGTTAAAGACCTTTATGCCTTGCTTAACTTCCAGAATGATATTGTTCCGTGGTGGAAGCTTGCTTGGCATGGGAGTATTTTTCCTCGACATGGTTTCATTGTATGGTTGATGGCAAAGAATAGATCAAGGACAAAGGGCTGACTCTGTCGTAAGCGTATTCTCATGGAGGATAGATGTTCATTGTGCAGTTCATATCCTGAAACAAGTCACTAGTTTTTTTTGTGTGCTTATGTGAAGGAACTACTTGATGTTGTGGGTGATCGATTGAGGATGAAGATGAAATATAGGCCACCGCTCTATCAAGTCTTTCGGGCACCAAGTGGTTTCCTCAAACTTTATTACACCAAGTAAATTGCGATCCTGTGAACCCCAAATCATGTAATCGACTCAATTCTAATGTATCTCTGAAGTCATCTATCTGTCTTTGGTCTCAAGCTCTCCCACCTTGTTTTTTTCTAAATGAGCGAGTATTTTATTAAAATCCCCACAGCAAAGCCATGGAAGGTTCATCGACGATGCTAGTCTCCGTAGTTCCGTCCATGCACGATGGCGATTTTCTGACCTTGGCTCGTCATAAAAGCCGATACACTGGATTCTCGTATGACCACGTCAATGTGGTTGTTAGTTATATATTTCAGGGTTACATTCACCTAGTCATCCCAGAGTAAAATGAGGCCCCTTTTTCTTCCCTCTGCAGTCCGTGGAATTCTGTTGTTCATCCACGTTTTTTGTTTTATTCTATCGCTGTAATTGGCACCTAACCTGATTTTCGAGAGAAAATTCCGGTGGAGATTTTTTCTCCTAAGAATGTCCTTGAGAGTTCCAACTGCCAAAGAGTTCCCCATCCCTTGGCAGTTTCAATTGATAGCCATTTATGCAGGCAGCGTACCGGGCGACGCCGCCTCAGAATCAGTCAAAACCCCATTCTGTTTTGTTGCGTTTCCATCTGTTATAATTTTGGCATTTTTAGTTGTTCCCTTCGGTGCAAAAAGCCGGATCCTCTTCGTTCCTACTTTGGTGGGTGACGCCACTGTGCAATCCATCCCTGTTGGATCTCTACTGAGCCTTGTCTTCCCCATTATTGTCGGCTCCATTCTCCTCCCCATTGTTGTAGCCCAATTCTGTTGGGCTTAGAACTGGGTTAGCCATGCTCGCTTCTTTCGCTGGTGATGATTGCCTCCAGCTCTGTTCCTCATCTTTGTCCTCGAATGACTAGTTGCCTTCTCGGACAACAGTGAATTCTCCCAAGCCTCTTCTTGGTGGGCTTGCTCGTAACCATGGCCCATATTAGAGGTCTTCCTTCAGGCTAAGTTCTTAGTTTTCTATCCACGTCGGCTTTTTCTTGCATTCCTGGACTCTGTGACCAGTATCGCGCTTTTGAAACAGATATTCGATAGGCGCTCATATTTCAAGCTGACCCATCTGTTGGACTGTCCTTCTACTTGTAATATCACTACTCGTAGCTGTGGCTGCTTTAGATCTACCTCGATCTTCAATTTTGGACTTTATTCCTATGACCCTTCCACTAAAAAAACCTAGCCCATTTGCGATAGTCATTTTCATAGTAAATTCCGTCGCAAATAGTGTTTAGCGACGGTTTTACGACTAGAACAAATTGTCACAAAAAACCTAATCATTAATTGTCACAAATTGTCCATATGACCATGAAGAGATGAGTGCGCTCTTTCTTTCAATGGTACAACACCAAAGACAAAATTAATAAACGATTATGATTAATGACGATAATTAGAACTATATAAAAACTAAATAAATAGATGTAAATTTTATAAATTTAGATCTTATCCTGAAATACCCTCACATCTTATCCCTCGCTTATTTAGAGATGTCGGTGCAGCATGTCCAGGGGTTAGTAAACAACTATCGAACGACTTCATGACATGGGATACCATAGAGTGATCATGAAACCGAAAGAATCGGAAGGAACCGAGTATCATATATTTTAAAGAAATTGAATTTTAAACTAAACATTAGAATATTATTAAAGATCGAATGGAAAAAATACATATCAAAGATCACCATCGGGATCCAAAGTAAGCCCCAGAAAGATATCCACCAGCATACGTATCATCAGTCCCAGCTGCTAATGGGGATGATGATTTATAAGGAGAAGCCACTGGTGGTGAAGCAGATACTGGAGGAATCAGTGATGGCGATGTTGAATCTCGTCATGGAGGTGCTGGTGGAGCAAACGATGGATGAGCAATCCCTTCTCTAGGAATAGGGTCCTTCATGGTGATTATCCCTCGATCAAGACGCACTCGTCGATAGGTAGGCATAGGCATCGATGCCTCTGTATAAACATCCTCCATCTTCTCATCGAATATAATCTCGTGAAAATCACCCTTATCTCTCTCAAGACATTGTCTGCTGAGGGGGGGGGTGAATCATCGGTCTCTTATCTTTATTTTTTTTAAAGAATATTATTGAACATTTCAGAAATTTGCATATCTTTGACATCTAAAAGATAAATGAAAAATCAAAGAAAAAAATAAAACTTATTAAATTTACCTGTAACCCTCTGTGAATAATGAGAATCGTCCCTACCCCTCCCAGAATCTCGTCATGACATCTCAAAGTGAAAGATAAAACAAATAGAAAGTTATAATCAACTCATTCAGAACATAGAATGAAAGAGTTATATAGAAACAGAAACAGAGAAGTTATATGTATAGGTTTTTACTATGTATCTAAAAGTTATATGTATCGGTCTTTACTCTAATCATCGTCATCGTCATCGTCATCCTTATCCTTTTCTATGTTCTCGTCGTCCTCATCCTCTTCCTTGAAAATCTGGTTCTTAAAGACGAAGTTCACAAATTTTTTGACATTTATAGCATACACAGTGCTCAAATATCCATCGACAAACCGTTCATACATCCATGATCTACCATAAAATCATGAAAAATCCGATCCCATCTTTCTGTCCATTAAAACATGATCCATGTCAAATACATGAATCAAAAATCGCTACATGTATTAAATTTTAGTTCTATTGTAAATAATTCTTTACTTTCACTAAAATTAAACAAACTAGCTAAAATATTTTTTTTTTGTTTCACATAATATCAAGAACTCAAACTAGGTGTACAATATTCAGTAAGATTAAAAAAGCTAAACTACAAATACAAAAAAAATGCATCCATACAATCTCAGATCGAGACACACTCTCCATCCCTTCGAACCAATCCAATCATCTAAACAATCTCAATATATCACCCAAACACCCAAGAATCATCATTAATTAAATCAAAACACAAATAAAAAATAATTGAGATTTTAGGGTTTAAAAATTCGCTTTGTGATTTTTTGCAAAAATCAAAAAAACTTTAGATGACAATGACTACTGGCGACTCCCCTGACGGCGACGACAACCCTGGTGGCGACGATGGTTGGCGGCTCCCCTGGCAACGTTTCTCGTCAGTTGGACACTGTAAGGGATCGTGGGGATGTGGGGAGGAAGGTGGTGTTTGGAATTGGTGGTCGTGGGGAAACGGGCGAGGTAGGAAGTGGTGCTCGATAGGGATTTCGTTGATATTCGAAGAGTGGGCGGTAGCGGCGTTTGATTTTTGGAGGATTTGGATGAAAGTCGAAGAGAAAGGGAAACAGATCTGGGGGTATATTTACTTGTAGCGACTGAAATCATTCATTTGTCGTCAATTTGCAACAGCAAGGCCATTCTGTCACTAATTTGTGACGAAACAGTCGCTAATTTATGATGAAAGTGACATCTGTCTTTAAGCTTTATTTAACGAGAGAATGGAAGCAATCTCTTGATCTATAGCAGCAACGCATTTCTTATGCGTGACAGCTTCAATGAAGTTCATCGGCTCTTGTTCTTCAATTTACAGCAGCTCTTCTACGGGAAAGATATATCTCTTCTGTGTTTCTCATTAAATCACTGAGTCGGTGGTACCTGATTGGTTCCTCGTTGGGTGTAGTTGTGGCATGGATACCTGGCGACCCCGGTTTCGTAAACGGATGATTGCTCGGCGCTGGAGTGTGAGGTGGCGAACTGCTCTCCGCTGCTGCACTCAGCAGCGCTGAAGTCGACCCGTTTATTGCACCTTGCTGTAGTGTGCCCAGCATCCCTATGTTGGCCTTTTTCAGTGGATTTTCTTCTGTCCTCGGCTCCTGTATGGTGAACGTGGTGCCTGAACGTCCCCGTCTGGAATATCATCCCACTTCCAACTCCGGCCCTCTTCGAACACCACATCTCGGCTTACACACACCTTGTTAGTGTGTGTTTTGTAAAGCCTATGGGCTTTACTATCGGGTTCAACACCGAGATACACCACCGAAACGCTCCGATCGTCGAGTTTCTTGGAGTAGGCTGATGGAACCTTCATGTAGGCCATGCACCGGAATACTCTCAAGTGTTCCAGGTTTGATCTTTTCCCTGTCCAACCTCTAGCGGAGTCTTTTCGGTGAGTGCTTTTATGGGTACATGATTTAGAGTGTATACCGCTTGTTGCACGGCCTCTCCCCAAAAAGTTGTAGGTACGTGCATAGCCTTCATCATGCTCCTCTATTTCCACCACCGTACAGTTTCTTCGTTCAACAACGTCGTTTTATTGCGGCGTATAAGGAGCAATGATGTGTCGCTTAATCCCACTTGTTTTATAGAAACAGTTGAAGGCAGCCGAGAGAAATTCTCCTTCTCGGTCCGTTCGTAACATCTTCTCTTTGCAACCGGCTTCGTTCTCTACAAGGGCTTTGTACCGCTTGAACTCGTCGAGAGCATCACTTTTCCTCTTGAGCATATATACCCATATTTTCCGAGTATAGTCATCCAGGAGCCGCAAGAAATATTTGTTGTCGGCGGTTGTGGATGGAGACATGGGGCCACACAAATCAGCGTGCACCAAATCGACCCGCTCCTTGGCCCGATGTGTTGACATGACAGGGAATGGGAGGCGAGCCTGCTTTGCAACCAAGCAAGCATCGCACAGCTGCATGGGGTGTTGTATCTTCGGCATACCGAGTACCATTTCCTAGTCAGCCATCACCTTGAGAGATTGAAAATTCGCATGCCCCAATCTCGCATGCCACAGCCACGTCGGCTCCCACATGTTTGCATACAGGCACATTGGTTCTCTGGTCTCCATAAGGACCTTGTATAGGCGATTAGGAAAATGCTTGATTTTTATGAGCAACCGGCCACATGAGTCATTCAAGCTCAAAAATACTCCCAACATGACAACCTTGCTACCGCCTTCAGTTAACTGACCGATGCTAATGATGTTGGTGGATAGGGCCAAAATGTAATATACCTGTGTGAGGAATCGTTGCTCCCCACCCTTGAATTGGAACAATACCGTTCCCTTCTCTTTGATCTACATGGTGGAGCCATCGCCAAACCTCACATGTCCTTGAATTGATTCATCAAGGTCATGGAACTTTTTCCGGTCACCGGATATGTAGTTACTTACACCGTGGTTGAGGTATCAGGTGTCAAAGACAATGTGTGTCTCACCGACACCACACATTTGAGGCTTCTCCTCATTTAGAAAGACTAGCTCCCGGTGCGTATGAGATTCGCTTTCTTGTCGCTTGGCTTGCCTTTGCATTCCGAAGGAAGGGGTAGAACTTGTCGGGAACGAAGATCAAGTAATTTGTTCACCTGCTCGGAGTCAGTTAGAGTGGCACTCAGGCTACCGTATTTACTCGCCATGTCACTCTCCTTCATGCGCAGCCTTTCAAACTCACTTCTCAGTGTGTGAAGACGCGCTTGCTTGACTCGATCAGCTTCAATATACCTTGTTTTGAGGCTATCCTATATTTCTTTCGCCGTTTTTTTCTTGGCTACTTGCAACAAGACATCTATAGGGACGGCTTGGAAGATGAAAACCTTCACCGACTTATTCTTCTTCTCGTCCACGGCTTCCCCAGCCGCAGGTTCTACTGCCTCCCATAAGTCTTGAGCATCCATCACTGCCTCCATCTTGATTACCCACGTTGTATAGTTCGTCGTTGTCACAATAGGCATTTGATACGACGGCACGCCGCCGCCTTCCCTTGCTGATTGTGGAGTCACGATAGACATTTGGGTGAATTTCGGGTTCTTGAAAATGAAAGGTTCTCATACCACGCCGCCGCCTTCCCTCAACTTTGGATCTCACACATCCAAATGTACCAGAGAAGCGATGAACAATCTTTGCTGGAATTTTCTTCTGCTTAATTAATACTTGAAAACTGATGGATTATAATACTAAAACTACTTACTAGCTTTTAAAGGAAAACTGAAAACAATAACTTCCTAAAAATTATGCTTTGAACACGTGATGTGTGAGACGTGTTCCACCTTCTCCCTTGTACTAGCTGCTCCTTCTGCGCATGACTCGGAGGACAAAACCACCCACGAATAGACTACACTTGGTGGCGAAAGACTCGGAGCAGCAGGCCACGATTATTCCAACAAGATATATATTATCGAGAAATCAACTCTAAACATGAAATAAAGGCATTATCCGTTAATATATTCAAGACTTCTCTCTCACAAACATTTTGTTGATAAAATTATCCTTGTCTCACAGCTAACTTTGGAAGGATCAAATTTAACCTTAGATTTATCATTTTTCTAAGAAAACAAGAAAGAAACAAACTGGAAAAACACGTTAGGACACTTACTGCATTTTTCCTTGGCTTTTAACTGGAGTGACAGCACCCACTGTTACCTAATTGACTACTGTGGGCACACATCATAATTCGCATACTTAAAAGGATGTGGATTTGATGGTTGATTAAAGTTCCTCTAGCCGCTTCGAGTTGGTGTAGGTGGTTTTTTTTTCTAATCGTTTTTTATAAATAAATTTTTTTAAATAGGATCATAAACAAATTAATTATCAGATTAGGTCTTTTTTAAAATTTTAGTGAGAGAAAATGTCTTTATTGTATCCAAAGACACAGGGTGTATTTCCTTTGAAGGCCTGCGCCTTTAGTTCTGGTAAAGACGCATGGCGTTTTTGGTTCACTAGGAAATCCAAAGCAAACCCACACCGACATAGTTACCCACATAGTTAGATATCAACATTGTTATATATTTTATCTATTAATATAATATAGATAATAACATTGATATAATTAAAATAATTATATTTTTTATTCATTATAAATACCTTCAACATACGGATAGTCTTATCGATGATAAGACATTGATAGATAAGAGACAACACATAACCTATTTAAATAATAAAAGGAAAATATATTATTTATATGTTATATAGAACCTCTATATCCATCAAAAGTCAAGGAAGTAAGATTTCACTCTCCTCTCCATATGACCTCCGATCTTTGTTGTGTTGACGAGTCAGAATCATATCGACTAGTGGACCTATTACATCGACATCGTTAATAATTCTCGCCCTCTACCTCCGGTGGAGCTGGAGCACTACTACCGTTGCCTCGAAGATGTGTCCTGGGTAGCTTCATTTGCGGTGACATCTAATTAAATAATCACATGACAAGAATAAATATAATGAGATGAAGAACTGATATAGATAGACGGGTTATCGAGCTGTCTCAACAAAGAAGTACAATCATATTCATTCAAAATAGAAATAATAAAGATGAATCTAAAACAGATGATGGAACAATCTCCTTATTGGTACACAACGAGGATGCTGGGCCGTCGAAGTTCCTTCACTAGAGTTGTTAGGCAATCTTATCCGGAAGGGGACGCGTACGCCCTCAACGGGTGGAACAATAGGTGGCGGTTGAGCAAGAGCTTCGTTTGGGCAATTTTGACTACTATGCCCGGGCTGTAGGCAGTTTCTGCATGTAGGACATGGAGAACTAAAACTATTGGCTCTTTAGGGACAAATGCGTGCATTTTTCCAAACTTGCTTACACTGATGACAACGAATGTCCCCCTGGACACGTCGAACATCCATCTCATTATGGATAAGATGTGTCCTCATTATTCCTCTTCGTTTCCGGCCGATGCATGATGATGGGATCTTCGTAGGGTGACCAAGCACTCGCATCATGAACAACCCTGAACTACGATGTCTAAGTGCTGAGATGAGCGGTCATCTTGTAGCAATCTTCGACGTATGGAATTGGATTTACAAGAAACTATATACAACGCTTCATGACGTGGCTGCAAGGATAGTGATAAAGCTGTCATTTCCCACAAGTGTAGGTGCGTTTCAAGACATTGACTTCGTGAATGTGGTTACCTTTGGTGATTGGTTCGTTGCACAAAAGACTAGTCTTCACCTCGAAATTCCCAGGATCTTGATGGAACATAGTGGCAATATGATCGTGTGCTTTTTTCTTCTTACTTTGAAAATGATGTATAACTAAAGGGCACACCACCAACCCCTCAACGATTTCTACCTCAGGCTTCATCCTTTGATATGTGAAATAGAAATAAGAGCAGTAGAATGATAACTGCACCAGTGCAGTAATAGGGACACATCGATAATCTTTGAGGGTAGAATTAAACATCTCTCATTGGTTAATCGTCATGATACCGTATCTCCTCCCTCCGTCATGAGCCAATGACCATTGTAAGGTCCAAGATTCAACCTAGAGGTGGGGTGAATAGGTTATTTCAATAATTATTCAATCTTTTGATAAGGAATACTAGTTCATTGCAGACCACTATTGTATGCATACCACTTAGGTAGTTTGCAAATGATGCTTGGTGGTCTGTAGCAGAGAGTTCAAAGTCTTTGAGTTTATCTCTGTTTGGCTATGATGATTTATTTCTAACAGTTATAAATATTAAGAAATGAAAGCAAGTAATAGACACAGTATTTATACTGGTTCAAACACTCGTTATCAAATGATAATCTAGAGCTTAGTCCAGTCTTCCCTTTGTGACCAGTGTAGTCAAACCAAGAGATGAGTATCACTATCTACTTGTTTATAGTTTACAAGAAACTTCTTTTTACAAGCTATCTAACTTGTACAAAAGATGAAAAACTCATATCCTTTGCACTGATCCAATCTATAAAACTCTGCTGCAAGATGTGTTCTTATGCAGAGTAGTGAGACCTCTTTCACTGTAATCTTCATGAATTAGCTCTCTCGAGTAATCTTTGAATATGTGATTGCTTTTGTACGTTTTCCTTTCAAACTCATTCAATAGCCTTACTTCAATAAGTCTCAATGATTCCCTTTTATAGACTCAGGGAATGAACCCAACAAACATGGTACCGTTTCTGATGTGGCAACTTGCCATGCGTGTCCCCCACCATCTTGTTTCTGATGTTGACAGTACACTTACTTCAAAATCTTGTATCATTGCTTTCTGTACTTTAAATCTTCATTTGAATGACTTCAGACCTTTGACCCCACCCTAGCAATCATCTCTGCTGTAACTTCCAGTCTGCATCCAGTATTGTAAAACCTAGTCTATAGTCTTCACCAAGTCCCTACTATAACTTCAAGTCTACACTCAGATCTGATCCACATTATGCTTTGGTATGATGGTCCTCGTCTGCAAGCTCAAACCAAGATCCTAAAGCCTTTGAAGGTCTTTTGTTGCCCAATAATGCCTTAGCTACTTATCCAAAAATATCTCTAGTAGTCTCCTCCATAGCATCCGTCCTAGACCGCAACTATCTATTTGTTTTCTAGCCTAAGCATACTAACTACATTATGACTAATACATCTCAATTTTGTTCCATCAATTTCTATACAATTGGAGGGATTGCATATTCCTATCAAACATTACATGCATTAATTATCCAGTCATATGCCCTTTGACTCTCCTATTGTATTTTGTTCATCGGCTTCCCACTTGGTCATCTGTCACTCAAAACAAAACATCTTTAACCTGTTTCCTCATGTTTTGGAACTCATGTGCTTACCAAAATTATTGGCAAAGTGACGAGCACATACACAATGACATTCATTGGGTTCTGACCAACGCTCCGACTCGTACATTACCCTCAAAATACTAGCATGACGATCAGAAATAATACAAATCCCTGATCTGGCGCCCACCACTTGCACAATGTTATATTGAAATGATTAAGAGCTGCATGTATTCCTTATCAATTCAATTCTTAAACTTATCTAAGACCTTCAATGAACCAAGATCATGTCTCGACCGACTCCTTCCCCTGCATTGCAAAAATAATAGGGAAGAGCTCATTATTAGCACCATAGCCCACTACAATATACATGGTGACATGGTACTTCCTTTTGAGGAAAGTAGCATTAACGCTGATTATGGGGTGACAATGCTTCCACCCTTCGATTGAGGGTTTGAAAGCCCAAAAAACAGCATTGAACCACACATGATTGGGAATATTCATCGACATATAGTGATAAAATACCACCGAACCAGGGTTGGCTAGTTTCACTGCATCCAAAAACTTAAGAAGCACTGCGAAAAACTTATCGCAATCCCCTAAAAAATCTACAATAGCTTTCTATTTTTCAAGCCATGCTTTCTTGTAAGTGATCATCATCATCCGGATTCTCCTGTATCATTATCCGGATGACCTTCTTTTCCAAGAAGATATCACGACATGCTGAATGGGATCCGCAACGAACTGCGATGCCATTTTGTATGTTGTAAGTGTGAGCCTCAGTAATTTTTTTGATCCTCCATCTTTTGCTACCTTTCGGCTTCATGGCTCTGAGATGCCATTTACAACTACGTGGCTCAGCATTCTTCCACTGCTTGTACCTTAAATCATTTATTGCTCCCTTTGACGTCAATAGAAAGTATTCAACACCATGACAGATGGCTTAATCTATAATATGGTGTAAGCAATTATTCTTACAATCAAACTCCATGTCCTCCCTAAGAAGGGAATGAGACAGGGCAATAATCGTATCATCATGATAGATGACTGCTTCGGGTATCCACCTCACATCAGTGTACATTGTAACCAGATGACTGCATCCTAGAGTCGGAGCAACAACAACAATGTTATCACCGTCTGCAGCTTGCACACAATCATCATCATCATCATCATTCTCACCCTCACTATTTTCACCTTGCATGTGATCCTCATCATCATTGCCATCCTTACTTTCAGAACTAGTAGGTTCATCGATATTTGCATCTTTCATTACTTCATGGTCTCCTTAGACATCGTCCTCATCTTCGCTATCCGTACCATCATCAAAGTTCGACAAATAATCATTCCCGTTATATTATATCCAAGCATTCCCTTTCGATGCTACATGAGCAGGGATGATAGAAAGGTCAACAGCAAGATCATCATCGTCCTCATCGCCAGCCACTTCCATGGACATAGATGGTTGAGACTGTGCTGAAACAGATTGATGAGAATGTACTAGAAAAGATAAATATGTCGGGACGTCAGGAACATTACGCTTCACGCACCACATCGCATAACATTGGACGTTTTGAAGTATGTCGAATGATGTTTACAAAAAGGATACACTTGTGCAGACTAGAAGGGCAACAAATAGAGCCTAAGATAATAAGTAAAGCCTTAAATGATCCAAACTGGGTAGATGCTATGCAAGAAGAACTAAATGAGTTCCAAAGAAATGAGATATGGTATCTAACACCAAGACCCTAGAACTATCTAGTTGTAGGCTACAAATGGGTATTTAGAAACAAATCTGATAAAAAAAGAATAGTCATCAGAAACAAAGCTAAGTTAGTTGCCAAGGGATACTCACAAGAAGAAGGAATTGACTTTGATGAAACCTTTGCCCCTGTAGCAAGATTAGAAGCCATAAGAATGTTCCTTACCTATGTTGCATATCAAAGTTTTAAAGTCTATCAAATGGATGTAAAATGTGTTTTTTAAATGGAAAGCTACAAGAGAAAGTTTATATTTAACAACCTCCTGGCTTTGAAGACTCTGAATATCCAAAATATATATATAGGTTAGACAAAGCATTATATGGATTAAAACAAGCACCTAGGGCATGGTATGAAACCCTTTCAACATTTCTATGTGAAAATAAATTCGAAAGTGGTAAGGTAGATAACACTATGTTCCTCAAGAAGTATAAGGAACATATATTGTTAGTACAAATCTATGTTGATGATATTATATGGTTGCACTAAAATTATATAAGGAACATATATAATATTGTTAGTAAAAGATTAGAAGTCATATCTTGTAAGCCACAAACAAGAAGACAGTGAACTCACCTCTTGGCGACTAAACTGGTCACCAAGGGAAGAATGGACTAAACTGGTCAACAAGATAAAAGAAGATGGATCAAGGCACACACACAGGATGACATCATTGGAAATAAGGATGCATCTATGCAGACTAGAAGGGCAACAAATAGAGCCTAAGATAATAAGTAAAGCCTTAAATGATCCAAATTGGGTAGATTCTATGCAAGAAGAACTAAATGAGTTCCAAAGAAATGAGATATGGTATCTAACACCAAGACCCTAAAACTATCTAGTTGTTGGCTACAAATGGGTATTTAGAAACAAGATAAAAGAAGATGGATCAAGGCACACACACAGGATGACATCATTGGAAATAAGGATGCATCTGTGCAGACAAGCAGACTTATTCAAGAATCTATGAATGAATCAGATAAAGTAAAAGAAGTTGCTGAACTCATTCAAGAAGCCAGACTCAAGTACTTCTACGAACGAACAAGAAGAATCTATGATAAAGAAATACTTGATTTCATCGACAAAGACAAAGTCACAGACAATCTGCAGTTGATCTCTTACACCTCTACTACAACAAAAGTTGTAATCTACTTCAAGGCAGATGACTTTGCTCAATCTTTCAACTTACCAAATAAAGGGTCGAGGATCATTCCACCTGTAATTATGACAACAGGAAGGCATGCCTTGCTTGCAGAAGAGAAGTGAAATGAAGGAATAAGGATAATTAAGAAGTTCTTATCCAAATAGCACAAGATGCTTGTTGATATTATCAAGAAGGTAATTCTCTCACAAGAATTCAGTAAAAAAATCAGATTACCACTGATCAACAAGAAATTATGTGTGTAATCCTTACTAAATATAAAGTCAATTGGGCAAGATTGCTCATGCATCAGCTTAGCAAAGTTGTGCAATCAAAGCAACCACTGTTTGGAAGGATAATCAGTATCTTTCTCAAACAGAAGCTGAAGCTCTCTGCTAAGGAGGGAAGGCCATGGACGATAGCCAAATAGATAGATGTCAAGAAAATAGGCAAGCAGCCATTGGATTAACAAAGAAGACTCTAACTGTGTAGCCCACCATCAAACCTGCGGAACAGTCACAACAGTCCGTAGGCTTATAGACCAGAAGAAAGTCTGCAGAGCAATCTCCAAAGGCAGTAGTGCATACCAAGAGGAAGTCTACAGAACAATCTCCAAAGGCAGCAGTGCAGACCACTACAGTAGTGACAAGAACAAAAAGATAGTAAATCAACAAAGCTTAACCAATAAAGTTGAAGAAACTAAGGAAAGCCAAGAGAATACTCGTCATGTAGACCTCGGACGAGGAAACAATCTCAGATCTTCCAAGTGCAGAGACAACTAACATGGAGATAGATGCACAATCTGCCTTAGTGCAGGCTAGGACAATTGCTGAACCATCATCATCAAAGACCCTATCCCCGCAGGCACTTGAGTTAGCTGCACTTCATGATGCCAATCTGGCATTGGATTTTCTGAAGGCCTGAGCAGACGAAAATCTTCAAAACCTTGTCCTAGAAGCACAAAAGAACTACCAAGAGGCCAGGGAAGGACCTCGAGCTCAATTGAGGCAAGAGCTTGTTAATCAAGGATACTCACATGATGAGATAAGGCAAATAGAAGCAGACATGAACACATTGCAGAGGGCAGGACTATCTCAGCCTACCTTTACTGCAAGGTCACTCACCATTAAGCCAACTCTCAGAAAAGGTTACCACAACAGCAATTGTTTTATTCTCTAGCAATGGAAGGAATCTCTCTATAATTGCATAAGGTCGTCCATCTATTGCAGCAGAAGTATGGTCAACTACAACTACTGAAGTAAGACTAACAAGACCTTCTCCAAAAAAAATCATTGAAACAATTCTGTATACAGTCCAGGCTGTAAAAGAAAGAGCTCAACTGCACATAGCTGAAACCTCTCAACTACTCAGCCAGAAGATGCAAGCTGAGATACAGTAGAAGGAACAAAGGGAAGGTATGATTAAGGAGTTTGTGACACAACACAAATTTCCAATCCAAAGGTCAACAAGAGCTGGAAGACAAACAAGGGCTTCCAGATCAAAGCTAATTCCCTCAGAACCAAAGACCCTACACAAGATCAATCCAGATGGATTGCAGACTTTGATTGGAGAAGCTGATGGGATGTCTGAAGAAGAAGTCCAACAACTAGCTCAACTTCAAAAAAAGACAGCCAGCAAGGCAACAAGACCAAAGAAAACATATTTTCTATTCAATGGGGCACTTGAATTCAAGGATTTCACATTGAAGAAAACAAAACTAAGACATACTATACTCAGATCTATTGAGTTTGTAAACATACCTGTAGTTGAGGCTATACTAAAGAAGCTCTTAGTCAAACATGTCCAAGCTGCAGTCGAGGAGATATATGACTATCTTTCTTGACCTGACTTAGGAGAACATCAACCATCAGGTGATAATGGTGATGATGGTGATGATGGTGGTAATCAACAGCATCCTGATGCTCAGGATGATTATGATGACATCATTGATCAAGTTGCAAAGGAAGGTGTCCAGGAACAGCCTACAGCAGCTAAGACCACCACAGAAGAGTCTCCGCAGTAGAACAAGCAGCTGAGAAACCTGCAGCAGAAGAACCCGCAGAAGAAGATGAAGCTATAGCTGAGTCTCAAGCAGAAAGATATGAAATAGAAGAATCTGCAGCAGAGACATAAGTAGTGATCACACTTGCAGCTGAAGAGCAAGCATATGAGGTTCAAGCAACAGAACCAACTGAGGTAGAACAACCTACAGTAGAAGAACATTCAGATGAACCATTTGCAACAAAGTCATCTGCAGCTGAACAAACTACAGAGGAACTTCCTAAGATAGAAGCAGAAGAAGAAACTACAGAGGAACTCCTTGAAGTACCCACAGTTGAAGATCTAATAACGATCACATCCATAGCACACTGGGATGTAGCACTACCTTACACTGCAGCTGAGATAAAGAATGCAGACAAGATAGAACAATCAACTCCAACTCATCTGGCCTTTCAGAGTCTGTCTAATTTGCTGTTTACACCGCCCTCCTCATTTGGAAAGGTGAAAACACAAAGGAGATCCATCCTCCATAGGATTTACACAAGGAATACCAAGCAGCAGTGCCTGTGAAACTCATATCCATCCTCGACTATTACCAAGCACCAAGATGAAGTGCTTGGTGAATAACCTTGTGAAATTCGAGAACAAATCTATGCAAGTCGATAGAAATGAGCCTTACCAAGCTTGGGCCACATCTTTGAAAGTTGTAGGAAATGCCTTATATAGAATGGTCTCATTAGCCCCATAGATGTCCATGATAGGTTTGTAGTTCTGAACATGAAAACAGGGGTTGGTGGTTCCGTCATATAACTCTAACTGTGGCATCTTGAAACAATCAGGGGGTAAACCTCTAAGTATTCTCTTGGAAAAAAGAGAGATTTTTCTTATCTCGGCCTTTTCTTTTCCCGAGTTGTCAATCTTCTTTCTTATCAGTTGCTCGATCATCTTCACAACATCTTGAACTGCTTTTAAGTTTAGGTCGAAGTTTTCTAATCGTTGCTCGACTAATCTGATAGGAATGTGCAATCACTCCGCTTGTATAAAAATTGATGAACAAAACTTAGGAGTATTAGCCATAATGTTTTTAGTGTGCTTATGCTGGAAATTAGGTAGGTAGCTACAGTCTAGGTCAGATGTTGAAGAGGAGACGGCCGCAGATTACGAGCATTGTGTAGGCCACCAGATGCAAACTACTATAGAGAATTTCGGCTAAGCAACTAAGACAAGCATGGGCAACAAAAGACCTACAAATGCTTTAGGATCTTGGATTGAACTTGCACACGGGGACCAACACAGCAATGCATGAAGTGCATCAGATTTGGGTACAAACGAGGTTGCAGCAGGACTGGGTGCAGACGAGGTCACACTATACTAAGTGTAGACTAAGGTGCAACAGGTTGGAATAAAACAGAGATGGTTTCTGGGGTTTGGGTGAGAGGTCTAAGGATCAATCAAATCGAAGATTTAAGGTTTAGAGTGTGACAGTACGAGGATCTGAAAAGAGTAAGATGTCAACATCAGTTGAGGTTCACATGTGACGATCTGTCACATCAGGTCTTGTACATAAGTCACGGGTTCATTTCCTCAGCTTATAAAAAGGGATCGTTGTAGGTCAGTGAGTAAGGCTATTGAACGAGTGATTGAAAAAGCAACCTTGCAAAACAATAAGAGATTCAAAGATTATTCAAATTAGCTGAATCGAGAAGAAAATAGGAAGAGAGTTCACTAGTCTGCATAGAAGAACAAAAGCTACAGAAGAGTCTAGTGAAGGATCTATGTAAAGATGTAGGTTCTTAACGTTTTGACAAATTAGCTACCTTGTAAAAGGGGTTATCTTGTAAGCCACAAACAAGAAGACAGTGAACTCACCTCTTGGCTTGACTAAACTGGTCACCAAGGGAAGACTGGACTAAGCTCTCGATTATCAGTTGATAACGAGTTTCTGAACCAGTATAAATCTTATATTTCTTTATTTGTTTTCATTGCTTGAGATATTTAAAACTGTTAGAAATGGATCATTACATCAATATAGAGACAAACTCATATAGTTTGAGTCTCTGCTGTAGGCTACCTCAGTAGTCTACATAGAACAGTAGTGTTTAAAGTTTTTAAATCTGCTTAAATTTAAAGTAATAATTTGAACCTATTCATCCCCTTTCTAGGTTGAACTTTTGGACCTAACATAATCGATCCTTCAGTTCGGGTTCTCAAGTTCTTTCCTTTTTTGTCATAGGTCTACTATATTATTATCAGGAAATTTTTCTAGACGAGTTTTGTTCGTTGTTGGCCCATTCTTAGGAAGCTCTTTCCTTCTGAGTTCGAGTTGATAATTAGAAGAAGATTGATTCGTAATCGTTACCTTTTTTATCGATCCTTCAGTCCGGGTTCTCAAGTTCTTTCCTTTTTTTTCATAGGTCTACTATATTATTATGAGGAAGTTTTTCTAGACGAGTTTTGTTGGTTGTTGGCCCATTCTTCGGAAGCTCTTTCCTTGTGAGTTCGAGTTGATAATTAGAAGAAGATTGATTCGCAATCGTTACCGTTTTTATTGTCTCCTTTATTAACTTTTGCATCTCCTTGAAATTCTCAAACAAGGACAGGATTCCCAAAGGTATGTGCTCTTGTTCATCGTTTGGAAGTCAGTTTTATATTCGAAAATCATTGTGAGTAGAATTGTCACTCCTTGCCATTGTCAGTCCGTTGTTCAGGCCGTTATGCTCTTAACTTTAGGGATCCTTCTTCCCTCGATTGTTGTTGATTTGACTCTGGGTCTTTCGTGCCATCTGATTAGATAACCCCACAGTGGATGGCAAATTGGTTGCGAAGGAAACAGTTACAAGATCGACGACTCTTGATGATGATCACACGAATGTGACGATGACGGGGCTGTCTAACGATGATTAAAACCGATAGAGAAAACAACAACAATAATAATATTGTATGCGAATATGGGTTAGAGGGTCTATGTCTTAAACCTCTATATTTATACGTTTTACAAGATAGAAGTTAACTATATCTTCAAAGAATTTTAGTTATGAACATAATTACAGGGAAATCTTACACATTCGAATAAGGTTATCTTATGTTAAAACTCTTAATCTCTAATTATCCCCTAAATCTCCTTATTTAGATTATATCTTTTCAATAAGAATTACTCCTTTTGTCCCAAATAAATTTCAATGGACACACATTTTAAGGTCTAATTTTTATACGATCAAACATCTTTTTTTATAAAATTATTGTGAGATACTAATTATGAGCTAGTTTAAGATTTTTCTAACATTATTAAAAATAAAAACCAAATATTTCGTAATGCGTGATATCGTAATTTATTTGGAATGAAAAGAATATAAGATAATTATAATCATTATATTTGTGCTCATCAGTTACGAATACATCATCGCTATTCAATAGTGTTTCATTTCTTCTGATGCATCGTGGTTGTTCTGATGCCGTAGTCATACCATTATTAATCATGTGCTGTTGTAACATATACGATCAGAACCAGTGAGATGGGGAAACTATTCCTAGGTACAAAGTATTAGGTGGTACCTAAGTGTAAGTTATTCTCAACTTGAATAGTCAAAAGTCTCTCTGTTCACATGAATTGAATTGCCTCCATAGTCGCAATCGATTATACTGAGAAATAGGCCTGCGGGTGGATTGCTGATTACTTTTACAAAACTATTCCACGTCAAAAATAGTTTTTCCAACACTGTAGATCGATGAACTACATAAACCATAAACTTTCATTAGCAGTATACAAATACAATTGATTCAGAAGATGATACACTCCATCAATGATTCTGTAGCAGATTCGTGCAACATCATTGTGTTACCCCCTTCGTCCCATAATTTTTATAACACACATTTCAAAATATTTCGTTTTTATTTTTAATTATGTTAGAAAAATCTTAAATTTATTTATGAATATTTTTCATAATTTAATCTATCATTAATATTTTATATCATTTATATAAAAAATAATATTTTATCATATTGGGGTTGTGAAAATTTTAGGAAGGAGAAATACATTCTAATGTGGGACAACATGTAACGACCCTAGTGGATGAAGCTATGAAGCAGTTCTGACTTTTGAGGGCTGCCCTTCTTTTGGGGATGATTACCTCACACGCAACGCAAAATGGATATCCATCTTGGTATAATGCTGGGCGTACAAGCAATCGAATATTCAAAGCATTTATCAAACACACTCCCTCTCAATATACTACTTGCATTTTACACTCCCTTTCAATATACAACTTGCATTTTCTGTTTTTTAAAAGTGATAATTGTATTGCACTTGGAAATCATTAATCATGGAAATGAATAATAATTATACAAACTAGTACAAAAAATACAAATGCAATTATATAGGTGAAGCCATACCTGTCCAACTCACTTTGAATGTAAAGTAATAGCAATGTCACTCTCCCATGATTAATCATGATCATACATCATGCAACACCAAATTCCCATTTGTATAGAAAATTCAGCAATACTCGCGGATGAGAGAATGACACTTTGAATGTAAAGTCACAAGTCTAATGAACAATTTGGTACTGATATTGTTATCAGCGGCCCCATGTGATAAAACTATTGTGCGACCCATGAACTTTAAAGGTGTACAATTGAATAGAAAAAACCAAAAGCACCTAAAACTTACAAATCCACATAACGACACCAAGTGCAATGAGTGAGAAGATTGAGATGCACCTAATTTTATCTCTATTATACTTATAATAAAAAATCTATTTTTTGATATCCTCAACCGAGATGTAATTGAATAGATAAAACTAATGAGGAAATAGAAAGATGTGGAGTTACGTTGAAAGTATAAGAAATATCACTTTGGTACAACCATTACTTGCTTTTTGTAAAGGAGATTTTGGAAAGATAACTTGGCATATCTTATGAAAGAATAACCTTTGGACTTATCAAAGTATCATACGAGATGTCCTAAGTAATGACATCATATTTATGTACTTATGGGGAGCTGATTCTGAACTTTCTCCATATAGAACAAACTAGTGCTCAATACATTAATCCAACAAGAAAACAAATGCAGCCACAAAGCACAACTTGTCAAAAGTTAGAAATCCACGAACTAAGCAAGCAAGTCGACAAAGACGGAAAACTTTAATCCCCTAAGCTACAAAGTCTTCTCCACATATTGTAACCATTTAAGCTACCTGTATGCAACCAAAGTTGATCTCAGTTTGATTAGAGCAAATAGCATACTATGTAGTCAAGTTAAATACAACAGCATCTCAAATAAGCAAAGGAAAGGGAGAGTAAATTAAAAGAGAAGCAACAGGGGATCAGTTCGAACTCAACCATGGCGTTTCAGAAGGAGAATCTCGATCTGATCTTGGTCCCGAGCGGCCTCCTGATCATGTTCGGCTACCATCTCTTCCTGTTATACAGATACATCCGTCTCCCCCACACGACAGCAATCGGATTCGAGAACAACGACACCAAAGCCTGGATTGAGCGGGTCATGAAGGTACAATATCAATATTTGATCAAACAAATAGTCTCGTATCATCCCAATTCTTATGATCAGTCCAAGTAAGCTTTTGATCGATGAATTTATTCTTACATGAAAATCTAACACGAGCGATTAACCGTCACGTAACGTGCAGGACGAGACACAATCGAGCATACCTCTAACAGTGATCTCCTCTAACATCTCCGCGGCCACATACTTAGCGACAGTCTCTTTGACGCTTAGTTCCCTAATCGGAACCTGGATCCAAAGCAACGCGACTGTATTCCAAAGCACTTTAATCTACGGAGACACGAGATCATCCACCATGACCCTGAAATACATCAGCCTCCTGGTCTGCTTCCTCCTCGCGTTCTCCTGTTTTGTCCACTCCACCCGAAAGTTCATCCACTCCAACTACCTGATCAGTATGCCGAAGTCCAACATCCCCATCCATTACGTCGAGGTGCCTGTGATCCGTGGCAACGAGTTCTGGCAGTTGGGACTGAGGGCCCTTTACTTCGCTCTTGATCTTTTGATGTGGTTCTTTGGGCCTATACCTATGTTCTTGTCGTCGGTCTTCATGGTGCTGTTGTTGCTTAGCCTTGATTTTAATTCGACGCCGATCCATCATTATGGTCCTATTCCGTTTCCTCATTGGAAGGAGAATAAGAATGTGGCGGCCAAGGAGGATGAGATGGTTGCGACGGTGGTGAACAGGGCGGGTGCTAATGCTGTGTTGGCGGCTGCCGCCGCTGGGTCGCTGGATGTTGCTGCTGCCGGCTGGTGAGGTGGTGTTGGAGAGATTGAGCTTGAAATGAGAGATTTGTGATGTCCTGATAAATTCTTTGTTTTGATTAGTTTGGTCTGATGTAAATTGAGGCAGAACATTACCCCTCTTTTTTGTGTTTTGTGAAAGATGAGTCTCAATTATCTTGGTTCAATCTCCAGTAAATCTGGTATGAAAACGGTTAATTGAAGCCCTTTCTGTTTAAAAGAATACGAATCACAATCGTTTGAACTTTATATACTTCCCCAAATTTAAGGAAACAATTTGTTGGTAACCACGGTTGCTATGAACTTGAAACATGTTGCTTGTGTAATGCAGTAACCTCAGGTCGACACATTTTCGACACCGCCACAAATCTCTGGATATGTTCCTAGTCACATATGATGCAGGACACTCGTGGTTAACATAACTGGTAGTATATCAAATCTGAATTTCTTGTCTAAGAACAATAACTATTATCGAAAAAAAGTAGTCAATCCATTTTGTCATACCAGAAAAGATCAAGGGATTTTCATTGCAAGCTGAAGCCTTTGCTGACAAGGGCTTAATGCAAAATAAAGGCCATAAAAACAGGCCTGAGAGCAAGTCCATTGCACTATGCATTTGGATTGCCATATTTATAATATAATATTTTCCTATTAAATAGAAAATCTAATGATGTTCATTTTTCGTGTTATAATTTGGTTTAGTCCATTTATATGGTCAAATTTGACAATGAAAATAGTTTTATTATTTTTGCAATAGCATCAATGATTAGAAAAAAACAAAAAAAACATACAAATAAAATAAAGGGAAAATTAAAATATTTAAATTTGACATATCATCTTTGAAACGCAATAATCATATTTATAAATTATAATTTTCAATATGTAAATTTAGCTCAACCCATGGGACTTGCTCAGATCATATTAGGCCCGCAATGGCTTTGGACGGCAAAAGATTTTTAATAAGGGCCGCGCCGTTTTTCGCCTTGGGTTTATACTATGCCAAAGAATACTTTTGTCAGTTGGACCGTATGCGGTCCGTGAGTGATAGTATAATAGTGTAGTTCAGTAACACAGGTTGGGCCTAGCCCAAACTCTTCGGTAGAATTGCCCAGTTATTATGCCGGCCCGTGGATCCATGGGCCGTTCATCGCCAACAGCCAGTGAATAATAGAAATCAGCTGGTAAGGGAAGCAGGCCGCGTTGAGTATACAAGCTCCTATGTTATATTCTCCCGGTTCCAAAAAAAATAAAAATATAAGGAGTAATAGGAAGGAAAGATGATCACCTTTCCTTACGGAGTAGAGATGACTTAAAAAACTTATATTTGTGATTATTAAATGATAATCTAATCGCTAAATAAGATCAATTGTTCATATTTATCAATTCCATATTTAAAAAATTTTGTCACATAAAAATATCAAAAGATCTCTACTTTATATCACATCAACTCATTCAATATAATGTTTTTTTTCTTCATTTCTTTATCTCACATATTTACAAGGATAAAATTATCATTTATTATGATAAGAATATGCAATCCCTCCAGTTTTATAGAAATTGATGAACAAAACTTAGAAGTATCAAGCATGATGTTGTTAGTGTTATTAGGCTGAAAATTAGGTAGGTAGCTACAGTTTAAGTCAGATTCTGGAAAGCAGACGACCAGATGGAGAGTATTGTATGGGCCACCAGATGCAGACTACTATAGAGAATTTCGGCTAAGCAACTAAGACATGCATGAGGAACAAAAGATTTACAAATACTTCAAAATCTAAGATTGAACTTAGAAACGAAGACCAACAAAGCAATACATGAAGAGAATCACATCTGGGTGCAGACGAGGTTGTAGTAGGGACTGGGTGCAGATTAAGGTGCAGCAGACTGAATTGCAGCAGGGATGGTTGCTGAGGTTGGTTAGAGGTGTGAGGTTTAGTCAAATCGAAGATTTAAGGTTCATAGTGTGATAGTACGACAATTTGAAAAAGATGAGCTATCAACATTAGTTGAGGTTCACATGTGATCAGCTGTCACATCAGATCCTGTACATAAGTCACGGGTTCGTTCCCTCAACCTATAAAAAAAGGATCGATGAAGCTCAGTGAGTAGTGTTGTTGAATGAAAGATTACTCAAGTGAGATAAACTAGGAAAAAAACAGGGAGAAAGTTCACTAGTCTGCATAGAAGAACAAAAGGTGCAGAAGAGTCCAGTAAAGGATATGTGTAAAGATTTAGGTTCTTAATCTTTCGAAAAGTTAGCTATCTTTTAAAAGAGATTATCTTATATGCCACAAACAAGAAGATAGTTGGATTGACTAAACTGATCATTAAAGTAAGATTGAATTAAGCACTCGATTATCAGTTGATAACGAGTGCCTGAACCAATATTAATCATGTGTTTTTTATTTATTTTCATTGTTGGGTGCCTTTAGAACTGTTAGAAATTAATTTTTATATCAAAATATAGACAAACTTACATAGTTTGAGTCTCTACTACAAACTATCTTAGTAGTCTATAAAGAATATTAGTGTTCATATTCACAAATCCACTGCATTATATTGATATAAGTTAATTCAACCTCTACGTTGAACCTGTGGTTCTAATACATTATTATTTCAACACACACATAAATTATCATGTCGGATGCAACCGTTGTAATTTGAATAGAATGGAGGAAGTAACACTTTCTTTATTTAAATATCACATAAAAATAACAATATTTTTATATATAGAATTTTTTTAATAAAACTATCAAAGCAACTTTACTTTTAACTTTACATCACATCAATTAATTCCATTATATTTTCTATTTTTTTTCTACTCCTCTTTCTCACAAAAGTGAAAGGATATTGTTGATGTAGGAAGTAGGGAGGGAATCCGAGTTTGTGGGTCCAGGCCCTACTCGAAATCTAACACTTGTAATCACACAAGAAAGCGGCAGATCGATTATACGAGCCCAAGGTCATGATCTCGGGTATCGATTTCAATGCTTAAATCAATAACGATTCAAGACTTCGTTAAATGATTATAGAGTGGATCCAAAAGAACTTATCTTTTTTGAATAACGGGATGAGTATTTTTAATAAAATATTCGACCTTTTCATGTCATACACTTGACATGATCTCATGGATGAAACATGCTCCCACTAACCTCAGACCAATTGTCCCTTTCCTCATAACTTTTTGGCTTAGTGATGTTGGGCTTCTCCATGGGTTTTAGTGGAGGGAATGAGGACTTTCTCTACCAACAGGTATAAATATCATTAATCATAAAATTCAATACATATAAATTATCGTGTTTGTCAATCTGTTACATTTATTATAAGATGGAGAGAATACGATATCTTTTTTTCTCAGGTAAATCAAGTTGAGTTGACTCAGTGATACGTCGCTATTTTTCTAACCATGAGAATAAAGATTTGACATCTGATATCACTAGAAAACAATATCTATAAATAAAAATAAAAATAAGACTTATATAATATTCGATAGTCGTTTGGACTGTTTTTTTTGGGTTGTTTTTGTTTTTTTTTTTTTTTAAATGTTGGTTGCATTGGTTGGAAACACATGTTAGTAGAATTAACCTGTGTTGGGAGGGACAGCAATCTTATCTTTATCTGAGAATGCTCGCTGATCCAAGTGGAATAAAGAAAGGACCGGAGGTGTAAAAAAGCAGGAACAGTATCCATGACAAGGAGAGGTGAGAGATCTGGAGAGAGTACAGAAACACAAAACATAGAGCATAGCCAAGGCAGCAGCAATAAATACAACAGTACTACTCTACTGAGAAAAGAGAGCAGAGGAAGAGATCCCTCGACTTTTACGCCGGTGCTTTGTCTGCAGCACAGCAACCCCACAGCACTGTGTCTCTGACCTCACCCTGCCTACGCTGCCTTGCCTTGCCTAGTTAGCTAGTTAGCTAGCTTGCTTGCTTGCTTTCTCGTTTGCTTGCTTGCCTGCTCTGTTGCTGTCTGCCGCTGCCTGCTCTGCATAGTGCTGATCATCAGTGTTGGCTTTGGACCTCTCAGTTTTTGGCCCGCTGATCAGTTCCAAGCTTTCACTTCGTCTTTGACTTTGATTGAAGGGAATCTAAGTTCAATTTTTGAATTATTTCCTTTTCTGAATAAATTATATTAGATCAACGTGACAAGATTATTAAAAAATTTATTGAGTTTATATTTTTATATTTTTTTATCTCATAATAAATATAATATTTTTATTTTTTTATATCTCACAATAATTATAACACATCATATTTTAAAAAAACTTTTATATAAAAAAATATAAAATCAATCAAACTCAAGTGTAGTGCATCCATTATCTCTTCTCACACATCACTAAGTGTTAGGGTTTAAAAAATTTTAGTTTTAAATTCACGAGGAGTAAACTTGTACAGTAACTCCACTATCACAAAAAAAAAAATCTTTCTTCATCAAATTTTATAAAAATTAATCACGTATAAAATCTTGTGTTAATCAATTTGTGATATTTATTATAGAACGATCAAAGT
>LIEC01001876.1:871-17632 GCA_001925005.1 Drosera capensis | reverse complement strand
GGCGGTGGCTGACAAGCTGCAGAAATAAAATGATGCGACTGAATAATTTGAGCTGCTATGTTTTGACTTGAGAAATCTTTGATCATGTGAATGCAATGAAGAAATCTTTCGCAGAAATTCCAAAACCACGGCAGGCAGCCGAGGACCAGGCGTAGGCTCCGGAGTCAACAATTGATTCGCTATATCTACACGAGCAAACAGTTACCATATTTGTTATCGGATGGATATGTTCAAATATGTCGTTTAATCTTAACCGTTATATTTTTAGATGAAAATGCATTACAGTACAGTCAACCGATTAGCTCAGTGCTTTGGTCCTCGGAGATGATGTGTAAATATAAAAATTAGTCGGACTATCATATGGGTCATTGTTTTTCTTTTTTCTCTCAAAGTCCCTCGCCGTACTCCCCAGCACTATTATATATCATGGAGAGTTAGTAACTGGTAATTCACCAAACCTCAGTGAGAACCCAAGAAGCAATAGAGGTAGACATGGCAAGTCCTACACATGCCTTTGTGCACATTCTGGTGTCACTCCTGGTTTTGCAGTTGTATAATGGAATAAGCCCGGTTGAGGCAATGACCGCGGCCGAGTGCAAGGTGGAGCGTAGGGTCTTGATCAACGCGTGTAAGATGGTGATCCTGAGGCAGCCTCCTACGCCTTTCTGCTGCGAGCGTATAAGGGTGACTCCTGTCGAGTGTGTCTGCCCTGTGATCACCCCAAAGCTGGCTCCACTCATCGATGTCAACTATGCCATTCAGGTTATTCAGAGCTGCGGTCGCCGTGTCCCTCGCCACTTCAAGTGTGGAAGTATGTGATCTCTCGCTTCCCTAGCTCGTGCCTCATGTCATTTTACAATCCTTACCCGCATCGAGATTGCGAAGGAAGTTTACTAATGTGTGTGTTCTTTTTTCAGGTGTCACTACCCCATGAAGAGAGCAGGAGCTATACAGATGATCAAGTCCTGTGTTCTATTAGTGATTGCAATTCAGATAATAATGTGACCAGTCAGTGATAGTTTCGGCTTCTTCGTTGATTTTGGTCGTGCCAGAATGATACGAGAGTGTAGCCGATGAGGATTGCGAAAAGTCCTCTACGACTTATTATTACAATAAATCATGTATCTATTGCAATATATCGGCTTTCCATTTTCTGTCATTGATCCTAATGACGAGAACCATGACATAGAATAACTATCAAATTAATATTAGAACTGAAACATTTGGAGCTATGTCTCCCAGTGACTTCCTCATCACAAAACGATTGAATCTGATACATGAAAGCTAGTTGCTGTGTGGCCAACGCGATTAAAGAACCGTTTGTTATCTAACTGCCTACATTGGAAGATCAACTCCAAAAGAGCATGTTTCATAAACTGAGATATGAATTGTAATCCGTCACTACGCTGACGAGTGAGCATCTGGATCAACCGAACTACAAAACCAAAAATTGACACTCTGTCACATAACACAATCGAGAGCAACAAACAATCACGATTTCTTGATAGCAAGACTTTCTGTAAATTTAACCCAAGATTAATAATTGTTTTTCTATTTGAATTATTTCAAAATAAATTATACCTTTCTTTATTTCAATTTTTTTTAATAAAATTATCAAAATATTCATATTTTATATCACACATTTATCATTCTTTGTTCTTTCTTCCTCATCTCTCTCACACACTCAGCCTAAAACATATAATTATATATTGCATCCATCTCATATTAATACAACATTTTTCTCTATTTGTACTATTCAACATATAATTTGAGGGATTTTTTATACTATTCAACACGTAATTTGAGGGACTTTATTACTCATTTAAACGACACGATTAAATTTTTAATAACCCATGGTTATAATATATGATATTTACTACCATTAATGTTGACGATATTTTCTCAAAAAATAACGTTTCATCATCCCGTAACATCAATTAAATCTTATATCATCATTTATGTCCGATCAAAATATTATAATCATTAAAAAAATATTAAATTCAATATTGAGAAGGAATAATAGGTTCTTAAAAGCCAAAAACTCATAAATAAATAAATAAATCGACAGAAAATAATAATAATAATAATAATAATAGTTGATTTTAAATAAATACCTCAAACTCATATGCTCGGAGACGTTCACTTCGATATCACTCGACTCGCGGACTGACATCGTAATCTTCATAAATGGAAGACATCGAGGATCTCTTAGCCGCCGGCGCCGGCGCTCCGGCCGGTTTCCGGCTACCAGTCTCCACCATCGGCCTAAACCCTTGGAGAAAACCTAAATCTGAGATCGAACACCACCGAGTCGCAGTTCAGTCTCCCAAAATCCCCGGCACTCAGGTCCCCACCATCGATTTCTAGATCTCGAGAATGTGATTTTGTTGCTCATTTGTGTAATGAGTTGTCGATTTTTTGTGTTTTGTTTTGGTTTTGCAGACGATTTATGTGAAGACGTTTGGGTGCTCACATAATCAGGTGAGGATTTGGGGTTTTGGGGGGATTTGGTTGGTTGATTTGGTTCGAATTATTGTTTGTTTGAGGGGTTTTGGATGGAGTTTGTTGATTTGTTGTGTGGTTGATGGAAAGTGATTAAAACAATCTCTCTGTTGTTCGCAAACAGGGTAAGGTTGTGGGCATCTCACTCTCCGCGCCCTGTCCTGGGACGAGAATACTGGGTGATTACTCTGGTAGTGTTTACCACTGTTTTGTATTGTTGAAGGTAAAATATGAAAAAAATAAAATTAGGGATGGATATCTGTACCGAAAATTAATGCATAAAGTTGAAACTGGAGTTGCTGAAAGAGTTTTTGGTCAGAATTGAGATCTGTTTGGTTAAAATTTTGGTTAAAAGCGGAGACTATTTTTTACTAATGAAACTTGTCTGAGATCTTACTAGATTGGTGTGTTGGCTATGCTCTTGGATTTTTGAGGTCTAGAACAGAATGCTATTCGTGGCATTTGTTTTAGACTTTTCTCTATGAATTGTAATTCGATAATTTTTGGATTTGGTATGAAGACAGCCAGAAGTACAATTTAGAATTGATTCCAAGGATATCCTTAGATTTGCGGTGTTGGAAACACCGTAATTGTGGTTTGGTTTTTTTTTTTTTTTTTGAGCAATGTGCTAGACTTGGTTGGCTGTTTACTTTCCTCTAAGGAAGTTAGACATTCTTAGGTATCATGCAAGTCCTGCAGTTCACTGGTTATGCTACACATGTGAACAAGTTCCCTTGTCGTTATGGCAGAGTGACAGTGAGTATATGGCGGGACAGCTTTCTGCTTATGGTTATGCGTTGAGTGATGTTCCCGAAGATGCAGACTTATGGCTGATTAACACGTGAGTCTTCTTCTGTTTATGCTTATTTGATATCTGGAGATTTATATTCTCTCATTGTTATTAAATAACTGCAATGGGCTGTGATTAGTTCTTTTGGTGTGAATTGAGGAAAGGTTGTCGTGATTCCTTATGGTGAAAGTAACAATTGCATCAAATGCAAATTTTAATCAATGTTCTGAAATCGTGATTGGATGATGATGCATGTCATCATGAACACAAGATGTTTTCTGTGTCCTGATTTATTTAACTTTGATGTAGATGCACAGTTAAATCACCCAGCCAATCTGCGATGGATACTATAATTTCAAAAGGTAGAGCTGCAAAGAAACCCTTGGTAGTGGCAGGATGTGTTCCTCAAGGTAGTCGGAATTTAAAGGAGCTGGAAGGAGTCAGCATAGTTGGGGTGCAACAAATTGATCGTGTTGTAGAAGTCGTGGAAGAAACATTAAAAGGTCATGAGGTGCGGCTTCTAAACCGCAAAACCCTACCAGCACTTGATCTTCCAAAGGTGCGAATCACATACTGCAAATTTTCTTTTCTTCATTTCTTTATACTTTATAGAATTTTCATCCTTACTGCCTTAGTGTTGCTATCTGCTTTAGAAAGCTAAAGTTTCCCAATTCAATTTATTTAACAGGTGAGGAAAAATAAGTTTGTTGAGATTCTTCCCATCAATGTTGGTTGTTTGGGTGCTTGTACTTATTGCAAAACAAAGCATGCACGAGGGCACTTGGGAAGCTATAATGTAGACAGCCTTGTAAGTGGCATTTTGTCTTCTTTAATGCGTTTTTAGTTAGATGTTAGTTATATAGCCAAGCGAAGAAAACAGATGGCTTTTTGCGGTAACTAAACTGCTTACATGCCAACCAGGTTGGGCGTGTGAGAACTGTCATTCACAAGGGAGTCAAAGAGATATGGTTGAGCAGCGAAGATACGGGAGCATATGGTATTTACTATGTGCTTTATACAGTTATGAGAATATGGAGGAACTTCTCTAATCTCTACATCTGGGAAGTGGTCTTAGTGGTCTTGGGATTCTTATTTTTGATGCTTTCCATCAGAATTTCAATGGCTATTTATTTGGATTTTTTTTTTCATCTTGATTTGCAGGTCGTGACATTGGTGTGAATCTTCCTATCCTATTGAATGCCCTTGTTGCTGAACTCCCTTTAAATGGAAGCATGATGCTGCGTATCGGCATGACAAACCCACCTTACATTCTTGAGCACCTGAAAGAAATCGCTGATGTCCTGCGTCGCCCATGTGTATATTCTTTCCTTCATGTGCCTGTTCAATCTGGGAGTGATGCTGTATTAAGTGTATGTGTGATTCTTTAGTCAAGTCTTTTTCTTTTCTATTGCAGTTTTTACTCAATTTGGACTTGGATGCTTCTACCTTTTGCCTTTGCGAATGGAAACAATGTTTATTGTCTTACTGCTCACTGCAGATCGATACTGCTCCTTGGTTGTTGACAAATGCTAATCTTGTTGTTTTAGGCAATGAACCGGGAATACACTGTAAAGGAGTTCAGAACAGTGGTGGATACATTGACTGAGCTTGTGCCTGGCATGCAGATTGCAACTGATATAATTTGCGGATTTCCTGGTCAGTACGTGAGGTTTTCTTTTCTTCGATGATTTTTTTCCAGAAGTGCCAACAGTTAATGCCATTGCCGTCTGAGAATCATTCTTGCAAAGGCCTTTTTTGTCATTAACTTTCATCTTGGATATAGGTGGTGAAAAAAATTCACCGTGGATAAAAATGTTTTAGTGCTTTCTACTGCACATTCTCTGTGTGCCTGTTTTGAATTTTTTCAATTAAAGAAAATAATCCTTGGTTTTTCAATCAAACAGGTGAAACAGATGAGGATTTTGCTCAAACGGTTGAGCTTATAAAGGATTACAAGTTTGCCCAGGTTCATATTTCACAATTTTATCCTCGACCTGGTATGTCGCTATGCACTCTGTCATTTTTCTCCTTGTTATTTGTCTAGGATCCATGTGTTTTGACATCACCAGTATTGAATGAGAAAATTCCTAATGCTTGCATTCCTACTCTAATTCAGTGATCCGTATTAGTAGTTGGTTAGCGAAGTATGCAGAAGATTATAGACTTATCCCCTTGAATCAGAATTAGGCCCTGTATGTCTTCATATCAAGTAAGGTGTGTCACACTGTCACTACCTTTTCCTTTGCTTCATTACTGCAGGTACTCCTGCTGCAAGAATGAAAAAGGTCCCAAGTGCTGCTGTGAAGAAGCGCAGCCGTGAATTAACTGCTGTCTTTGAATCATTTACTCCATATGATGGAATGGAAGGCCAATTAGAGAGAATATGGATAACTGATGTTGCAGCAGATGGAGTACATTTGGTAAAATGGATTTTGCTCTCTATGAGTCGTTATTTGCACTCATTCAATTCTGTGTCCGGTGAGTCCGTTGCTGCTTGTTTCCTGACCTGAACTTCCTGATGCCAGGTTGGACACACCAAAGGGTACATACAGGTTCTAGTAGCTGCTCCGGAAAGTCTTCTGGGTACTTCAGCAGTTGTTAGAATAACTTCCTTTGGGAGATGGTCTGTATTTGGCGAGGTCATTGAGATTCTCAAAGAGGAAGGCGCAGTTCTGGCTTCACATGTAGATAAGGAGAGTTGTTCTCCAAGTGCTTGTGTGAATGATACCTGTGGATGCTCCAAGGAGGCTGAATCATGCAATTTTAGAGGGGAAAGCAACACGGATGCTGATGAAGCCATCCTCATGAAAACTAGCAACCAGCGTGAAAGAAGAAGCAGCGACATGGTCGGGTGGCTACTAAGAAAGCGAAAAGTTCTGGGGCATAAGTTCACTGAGATTTCAGCTCCGTTTATATCGAAAGGAACGAAAGAGCAGGCCCAAGCTAGAGAAAAATTCTCTGGGTGGGATTATTTGGACAAAGCTCTTCTTGGAGTAATGTTTCTCAGCTTGATAATTATTGTCTTGCTTGTTCCATTTGGGTTGAGAAATGCGCTGCCCATTTGATGTTATCCGTCACTTCATGTCTTGTATTATGTAGAAAACCGGCGCTGGTGCTTAAATTTTGTAATACAAGAAAGAATTTCATCAAGAATTTGGTCATTTTTATTTTCTTCTTTGCTACTATCTTACTTGAACTATAATTAGACTGAAGTTTCACTTACCCTAACCAATATTTCCTATTGCTAATGATTTTTTCGCTGTGTAGTAAGCAAGTATAGTTCAACAGCTCAGCTAATCCAGGAGTTTCTACCAGGTGATCATGTAGCAGTAACACTCTTTCGTAACGAATCATGTGTTTATTATTTCTTGCGATTGATTGCACATTTCAGGAATATGGAAGTCTTGGAGAATGAGATCTCCTGGGACGGGTGAGAAAGAATATTACACAGCCCTCTCTTATTTTATTTGAAGTTGATAATTTGCTGCTGAGTACTGACGCTGAATCGTGGTCTGCTACAGAAGCATATCTGACTTGGCTGGTAGACTCTTGAAGAAATTGACGGGCACTGATGGCTGCTTAATCCTGAACCGAGGGTGCCGGAGACAGTATAGGCCGAACAGCAACGGTATCACTTGGAATGGAGTGACATAAAGCACAATGGCAGTAGCCCTGGGATAGGATGATGAAGATAAGCAGTAGCCCTGGGATCTCTCCAGCTAAGTAAAGCTTGAAACCTTTCCATCTGTGTTGCGAAATCCCCCATAACCGTCTGCAGTCTTCCTCCCACAACTCGCATTCGGTCATACCGTATTTTGACTATGTCCATGGGTCGAGATGTCGGGAACGTGTCAAATTCCTCATCCAGCTCTTCCAAGGTCGTACTGTCGGCCTGTTAAAGCCGGGCGTCCATGTGGGACGGGTGCCGAGGCCTGGAGCCGTAGTTCCAAAACCCAATCACGAAGAGATAGAGAAATATGGTTGGTAGAATCAGTTCTGGGTAAAAAAGAAAACATTTCCCATATGAACAAAAATGAATCAGTTCTGGGTAGCAGATCAGTGTCAGAAACAAGACATTAACAAGAACAGTCGTCACCGGGTTCCTCCAACGGCATACGCAGTTGAACCATCTGAACATGGATGACATGCCGGAGAGGAGTGAAGTTATGCGCTGGAAGTTGGCCTTGCTTTTCCTGAGGCTCCACATGTGGTAATCAACATCTAGCATATACTCCACAGCCTCCTTTCTAAGTGGGGGTTCTGCTCGGGCTAGCCTTGCTGTGACGATCTGTGTCGCCTGATACCTGAGCTGATCGATATGCCTAACGGGTATTGGCTGGACATAGTGCATCTGTGGGAGCAGGGGTTTTCCATACTGAGTCACCATATTTATCCATGCTGTGCAGGTAAATCTTATTGCCAACTGAAGCTCTCCATTTTTCTGCAAACCTGATGGTTGAAGTACCCATCAGTCTCGAGTGTCGATAGTCGTATCCTCACTTTACCAATCCTCTGATCTTTTGCATCTTCCTTGCCGCCATTGAGATGGCAGTTGTCCAGGACCCCGATGGTGATGACGGTGCATGGATCCTGGACTTCCCAGGTGTACTGCTCATTCCATCCAGGAGCCAACGAGTCAAGGAGTGTCCGCGTCCGAACCCATTTATGCCCGTACTTTGCTACGCAGTAAGCATCTGTAAGCCTCCCTTCTTTCCCCTTCACTGGCAACAAGTTTCTAGCGCCAAGTAGCCCGAGTTCCAGGACTCCAATTCTCAGCTTTCGTAGTATCTTTGCTGATGGCTGGAGCTGGAGATCACTGCTAAAATGGGTGGACTCATCAAGGACATGATATCCTGAATCCAAAGAGAGGCGGAGGTGGATTGTACTCAGAGAATTTCACTTCCTTCTTCTCCTCCTCCTCCTCTGGGGATGCAGGCTTGAACAAGTTGAACCAACGAGCATCCAGGATTTTCGCAGAATCAATCCTCTGGGGAACTTTCCTCACAGGTATGAATGTTCTTCCTAAGATCTCATCCTTCCCTGGTCCAACCCTGTCATCAATGCTTATGACGATGAAACCCTCAAATGGCTCTGACACCACGAACCGAAGCTCCTCGTTCCACATTGGTTTGATCATGGCATCGGTGAGAGTCTTGTGGTTTTCATCTGATTGGCTACCTGTACCTTGACCACTCCTAGTGGCAAGCGTCCCCTATCCGAGGGGACAAGGTCTTGGCTCGATTACATGGACTCGAAGATAGTATAGCCTTGGGGAGAAATAGACCTTCGATCTCGTGTTGGCGAGGTTTTGGTGCCAATCGAGTGAGCATCCGAATGCCATGCCTCTGGGAACGCCTCATCGGCTTGTGTTCCCAGCCAAATCGCGAGCATTATCTCCCCTCTATTGGTCTCATCTACCCTCCTGTCGTCTAACCTGTACCATTGAGGTGCCAAGGGACCATCAGGTGGCACGCAGTAGGCACTTCAGTGAGATCGAAAGCAACTCTACCGACAAAATCATCCTTCCCGACATCCTTATTCTTCACCGTCACCTCGAGCTGGTGAGCCTGCAACTTCTCCTTCGAGAAGGCGAAGGTCTTGTTCCAAACCAGGTTCTGATTCTTCTCAAAGTACTTCGTTATGCCTTTATAGTTCCCAAGCTTCACTTCCACATAAGGATATAACCCTCCTGCGTCCATATCAGGAAGACCTCTAGCTTTCACAACTTTAACATACAGATACTTCATCTGCTCAACCAGATCATAAGTGTTGCTCTCTGAATCCCATCGTGCTGCCACGGCAGGCTGGGTCTCGACCAACTCAAACTCCGGCCTCCTGGGCGGAACCAGCATGAACATGGTGTTTGACGGGCCAGGAGGGCCGGCTCTCTTGAAATCCGTCTGGATCTCCACCGGAGGTGGTCTCTCCGGTTCACCGCCGAGTAGGATTATCATTAGGTGCAATGGCTGGTGGGATAGAGTAGAAACTTCTTTCTTTCTCCTCCTTAATCTTCTTCTTCTTATTCCTGTCATGATTCCTGCTCTCTTCTTGATCACCGACCCTCGCATTTGTATTGATCTCTTGCAGCGGAGTTTCCGGCTCCTCCTCGTCCTCGTTGTGCACATGACTCTCCCCCTGATCTTGAACTATGAATTCCTCATTTGGGTCATCCACCAAATACATCTTCGAGGCAATGTCACCCATGACATGAGAGAACGGCCGTCTCTTCCTCCGTCCCCGCAACAGACACCCCGGAGATCCTCACCCTGCCGAGGAAGTTCTTCTTGTTACCGGAACCCCGGTCATTATACACCGCCACATAAACCGCCTTGTCCACGATCTCATCCGGGTGATTAACACCAAAGATCAGCCTCTCATTCCACTCAGGATTCAGATCCTTGTTCTTGTCCGTGTCCTCTGACTCTGCTCATCGTATTACACCTCCACATTTGCACTAGCCGATCCTTCCCCGTCTTTCGGCATCAAGTCACTCGCATCCAGCATTTCCACCACCAGCTTCGCCATCCGATGGCGGCGATGACGATGACGACAACGGCGGCTAATTGGAGCTGATTGTGGTGGTGGTGATGGGCATGTGAGGTGGAGATCAATGATGGGGGTTGAGGTGGGGGTGAGAGATGAGATGCGTTTGAGTGAGCTGCTGTTATTGTAGGAAGAAGAAGACAAGGGAACTTGAAGGAGGAGGAAACTGAGCTAGCAATGTCGTTTGGTGGTACATGGAAGAAATCTGAATTGTAATCTCAAATTTTCTGTTTTCATGTGGCGATCCATAAAGTCCTGGAAACAGAATTAGCCTGGGAGATATAATTTCAGATCTTATAAATGGTCTCAATTTAAAAATATTAATAATAGATTTTGTATAATTCGTAAATTTATAAAGTTTTGTTTATGTTCATCAATTTATAAGATCATGGGTTATTAATCTATCATCTATAAAATTTGTTTTATTTTAATGAAATTTTAATCTCTAACTTCAAAAAAACAAAAATGGCGTTTGGTTGAGGTGTTGAAGGATGGCCCTCCCTTTTGAGACTTCTGCATGATTTTTATTGCATCTCATTACACTCTTAAATTATAATAATATGACCAAAATATGATCCATATAATAAGTCGAGGTAATTATTCGAACAGATTCATAATTTTCATAATTTTATATCAGGGGATCCAATGTTTCATACTCGAATATTCCGTGTTCGGCATAGAGATCGAGTGGATGTGCTAGGCATAAACCAGCAGCTTAAAGCGAGCTTCCCTCTTTTCATTCCTCCTTTTAACCTTTTTTCGGTTTTCCATCATTGTTATATAGAAATGGGAACAGTGAAAGCTTTTACACCAATGAAATGGTTCACAAAAGCATGTAGCACTAACCAAGAAGTCGATATTCATATGGTTCCCTTTGATCTTTGCTCACCATACCATATTGGACGGCGGCCTTTGTTAACTGAAGGTTTCCCTATTCCGACGTAAGTGCAGTGAATCGGGGACAACGGTGGAGTTCTATAACCAACAACGTCAGATATCGAAATTTCTACTGCTGGAGCAAATGTAATCGTCCAAATGTTTGATCATCCAACCATTGTCGTGGGTGTCACAGTTCTGATCTTGATGGTGCAGTGATCATCCAACGTCAGCAATCTGTGAAGAACGTTGAAGTGTATCAAGACTAGTAATGCAACTCCCATGATTCAAGGCAAAAGCTCCATAAGTTGGCAATTCAAGAATAGTTTCGAGTTCACTATATATATCGACTGATGAAAAAGTTGCAGGATTATGTGAGAGGGTCCGTTGGCACTTCAGCTTTGTGGCCGACGATCTACATAGTACGAAGGAGAATGTGCTGTGGGTCAAGGTGGAGGAAGCGAAGGGTCACCCTAGCGGAGCCGACGAGGGTGCCTCTCGTCTCCTTCATTCATTCAATCATATAAACCATCCCTTTTGGTTTTTCTTGCCAAACTTTGGGGCCTTCTGCATTTTGAGCTATGATAGCAGAGTCTGAGCTATTTAGAACTAAGATTCGTGGTATTATAAGGGGAAGTATACTAGTATAGTGGTTTCGACCGTATACTGTTTCCAAGAAGGCGATATCAAATGTGTTCTGAGGTGCATGTAAGTCCATTGATCCTACGAGTTTAGAAGCGCATGAACGAACCTTTCCGTGCTAGACGAACACAAATCACAAATCCATTCAAGAATTCAATCAGTTCAATGGAAAACTACACTACTCCCTGTGCAGGAGATGTAAAATCCTACAGTCTAATACTCCATAGAACAAATCAAAGTCAAGTGATTCCACCGTGACGAAGGAATGAGACCAAGCTCATCGGCATACATTTCTTAATCTAGCAGAACCCAGGAGAGCAACACGAATGCAGGATATTTCAAAGCAAGGTGAAACCTTACGCAATGCTGACACGAATGTCAAACCATGGCGATTATATCTTAGCTGTTGATTGCTAACCTTGAATACCCAGGTTTCCAAAAGCAGCATGAGACTCCCTTCGGGGTGGTAACAGATCATGGATATCACATAGCAAACCCTTGGCGGAATCCAGCAGCAATGCTTTCGGCGACAAATAACACACAAAAGCATGAGTACTCTTTTATCTTTGTCGTCGCCAGAACCCAAAACCTGAAGCACTCGCGGCCATGAATGTACCAGAAGCAATCAATTTGAGAGTTAGCAAGAGTATCCCAAAAACACTGTAAATGCCGAATGAGCTCAGTCAGAGAAACAATGCTAAATGATTCTAGCTCCACGAGATAGCCCATCTATGGTTAAGGGGCGAAGACCCCGACCGTTATCTAGTTCCCTCCTCTTCATCGACGTAGGAGGCACTGACACCTGATGGAAGGACTTTACCCTTGCATCACCTGACATATTTCTCCCAGGAACTAAAAAATCCACGATATTTCCACCATGATTAATATTTTGCAGTGAAGTTAGCCCGGAACCTAGAATGAAACTCGGTCTCAGATTCGTCATCCCATACGGGCTTACTCGTTGAGAACCATCCATGAAGTGGATGCTACCTGGATAGGCTGTGAGCATAGTTCCAGGCATTTGAGGGACTCCAGAAGCAGCTCCGTTTTGGCCTGAGAGAGGTGGTAAGATGATGGGAGAATACATTGCCGTAGGCATACCACCAGGTGCTGTTGGCATGGCGAACGAGAATTTGGACTGAAAGGGAACCGATGCTTGTATCTGCTGAGTTGAGGAAAAAGCACCAGGTGCCGCTGCTACCACAAAGGGTTGCGTCTGCTGGCCATGGGCAAAGCCTGGCATTGCACTCAGATCAACCCAATATGCAGGCCTCGGACCATTAGCAAAGTTTGATAGTTTTGCAGCCGCAATGGAAGCAGCCCTGCTATCAACTGTTACACACTTCATTGCTGATTGGCCGCACTGACCCGTATGATAAACATCAGAATATGCATCATTCAAGTCGAATCCCTGAAGTTCACACTTAGGGCGATGTTCATCAGTCTCATTTTTGGAGTTGAGGTCCAGAATAAACTTGGATGCCTGTTTCGAACTAATCTTGACAGAGGACTCTTGCATATGACTACCTGAAGTTGTTGGGACACAGGTTGGTTCCATAGCTAAATTCTCTGCTCCAATTGCGATATTAAGGTCGATCCCTCTACAACTGAGGGATTGCCCGAGATTCTGGATAGTCCGTCTGATTTTAGCAGGCCGAAATGCACTGGGTGTGACGCCTCTTTTCCATCCTAACTCACCATCAAACTGTAATGGTGTCCTGGGGAACCCAACAGGAACACCAATCTTAGCCACTACTGCTATTGGCCCATGTACAGAAACGGATCCAGAGTTTGACTGTTGTGAGCTCACTGGATCATCATCTGCGACAAGATCCTCGTTCAAGTCAAATTCAAAGACACGAGGACTCTGACCGTGAATCGCTACATCATCTGTATTATCCCCTGGAAGTTTATCATCTCTGAACGTTGCTCCATTCTCTGGAGATTGCTCAGTTTTGGAGTCATCAGAGGCATTCCGTTCCATTGATGATTCAATCTTCCCCTTAGTTTCTATACAGATATAGCGTACATCAATTGAGTCAACTGAGCTGAACCCAACTGTCTCGACGCTTGTCTCATCCACTTGAAGCTTGATCTTCTTGCAATGCTTGCCTTCCACTTGCATCAGTTCATCACCTTTGCTCTGAGATGGCTCGGAAAGAACGAGATGAGATGAGTTAGAAGAGGATGACTCTTCATTAACCTTGGAACCACTTCCTACTTCAGCAGTATCCATCCGACTAGCTTCAGCTCCTGGATGCCCCGGCTCTTTTCTTTTCCTGCTAGATGGATGTCCGATATCCGAGCAGATTACACTCTTGATTGACGACTCTGTCACAGGATCAATCGCTTCCAACAATACATTACCAGTTTCAGCTTCTCTCGAACTTTTGCTGATGCTGTCTGTATTCTTATTAGCAGGATCCCTTTCCTCACAGACTGCTTCAGCTGAAGCATCTGCATTGTCTTGTTGCGAAGTGCAATCGCTCTTACAAACATTATCATCCGTCCTAGTATGTTTAATCTCCATGACCATGAATCCTCAAACGTTTACTATCAAGTAGATTGCAGTCAGTACAAATGCAGACTCCCAACAAGCAAGATGATGAAGACGACCAAAGACAGGATCTGTTGGGCACAAACAAATCATCATTTTCCGCTTCAAATGCTTGAACATATCGCGAAATTTACCAATTTTGGAGCGGAAAACACACCACCCTGAACCCAAATGGATCAAACTCATAGCAACAGAGAACAAAGAACAGGAAACGACAGTAAGCGACAAAAAAATCTCTCGTAACAGGAATCAAATTTTCTCGTATTCAATGAAAAACTTCCCCCTTTTGTTCCCAGTGGAAAACAGCCCATTGAATCCAAGAACAGGTTGATTTTTTCCAGAAAAAGAAAGCAAGTGAAAATGAAGGCAACAAGAAGCCAAATACACAAAAAAAAATCCCATCAACGGTAGCAAACTTATCGCACCACCATCCCCTCACCTCCTCGATAAAGAGCTCAATTGCCAAATCTGATGTCCCAAACCGGAAACTACATAACACACATCCAAACTGTACTGTATCTTCGACTCAAAGTCTAAGCACAGAAACGACACCGAACCCAGTTTTCCAGTCTTTGAAAAGGTACGGGGAAGGAAAGGACGATATGAACACCGTCTTTAAATACGCAAAAAATAAAAATAAAAAGACCAGTTTAATACATTTAAAAGTCTAAAAAAAAATCATAAATATTTCTCAAATCTCCTCCAAACCCACAAAAACGAATGAGAATGAGAATGAAAATGGATAAAAACATCATAAAATTATCTCAACTAACTTAAAAAACACAAGAATCATTCATTCGGGAAATCACCAAATTACATATCCTCAACAGTAAACCAAACCCAAATCAAATGAGTGAGAGAGGAAAACCTGATTTGTGTCAGACAGAAAACGCCTTCCGCTACGAGAACAGAACTTCACTTTCCTGCAGCAGATGGAACCTCGAAATGGGGTTTCTGCCAAGCTAGCGAAACAGCTAACATGAAAAGGGTAAAAGAAGAAGAAGAAGAAGTCAGAACCCAAAAAAACAACAACAAGAACATGAAAAGGGTAGAAAAGAGAGACAACAAAAGCGACCCACTAACAAATAAAGGGTCTGAAATTATATCACTCCTTAAAAGTCGATCTCATGGGGAGGAAAAGACACCAAAAATCTGATTCATTTGAGAAAAAAAAAAAAAAGAAGATGAAATACAACCCCCTTCCTCAAGTAAATAGTAATGATTTCTCTTTCCCTTCTAAACCCTAATGAATAAATAAATCAACAAAAGGTATACTCACCCACAATCAACAAGTTCACGACCACCGCCATGGAAGGATATTTGTTGATGATGCCATTTCCATTTTGTTTTCTCGGTGAAACAGGCAGACTTTTAGATGGGAACAGAGAAAGGAGGAGGAACGTGCATCATAGGTGCGGCATGATAATAGGAGAAGGAAGAGAGAAAAGAGGGTGGGGGACCCACACGGGGAGAGAGAGGACTGACAGCGCCATCCATCAGCCGACGGATTCCTCGTAGGACTAGTATTGCTATAAAGGATTAGGAGTATAGGTGTAGGACTAGAGAGGGACCCACCTGGTTCAAGCTGTTTGTAGAGACAGTTTCATTTTCGCATTTATCCGCGTCTAACTTTCGTTCGTGTGATGCTTAATCAAACATTATTTTTACTAAAATTTCTCTAAATATGAATAATAGGTTAAAGGGAAAAAAGCATATGCTACAAGCGACATCTATCAAACTGTTGCGATTAATTTTGAATCATATGTTTAATTTTTAGAAAATAATTTTTGAATTTTTAATGTTTTTTTAAATTTGTGATGGGATTGATGTTTGCATTTATTGATTGCAACATCAATACTAATCTCTAATTTAAATTATTTTTTAATTTTATAAATATTATATTCACATCATCTCATAATATAATTAATAATTTTATTTGATATGCAAATTTATATGTGTATTGAATTTTTGTGAGATTTGATAAGGAAAAAATATTCCCCATTATAATAGAAAAATATTCTTTGTTAAATAAATTTCATAAAAATTCAAAACACACATAAAATTTCATATCTGTTATTTTAGGATGGAGAAAGTATTTTTTTAATGATATTGGAATATAATTGAGGCTTATGAGAGATAAGAAAGAAGATAGTGAGTTTATCGTAATAGATAATGATTATTTCGATATTTTTTATGTGAAAATATTATTTAATATGATATTTTGATTATGTTTTAAAACACCACAAATAAAAAAATATGATCTATTATATGAGAGGAAGGAATATAATTTTCGTATATCATTACAATAATAAACGAAATTGTTCAAAATGTATGGGAGTATTCTCCCTCCATTCTAATTAATTTATAATGGTTTAATCCGACATTAAATTTTATATATGTGTTTAATTTTTATGAATCATGATGAGGAAGAACATTTTTTAAATATGATGGGATTATTGTACCAGTTGATAGAAAAAAAAATTATTATATTATAATAAATACGATCGATTTGATTTTTTTAGATAAAAAATATGATAAAAAATTTGTAATATATTGATAAAAAAGTACTCACTCCGTTTCATTTTAACTATAACCGTTTGATCCGAGATCCAATTTTATGTGTGTTTTAATTTTTTATGAAATTTGATGAAAAAAAATATTTTTTAATGATAATGAGATGTAAATGGATGCTATGAGAGAGAATGAGAGAAGTCGAGTAAGAAGATGATGGGGTTAGTTTGACTAATTTCTCCGTTCAACGCAATTTATATTGTTTTATTATTTTGGAATGTTATATACGATTAGAAATTAAAAAATATGGAGAAAGAAATGAATATGTGATTTAGAATTA
>LIEC01001861.1:0-14481 GCA_001925005.1 Drosera capensis | reverse complement strand
GGTGGTCGGATTTCGACGACGATGACTGAATTCCAGGCAGATTTAGACAGCGATTGGGTCATAGTAGGGATTGGGGTGGAAATGAAAATAAGCTTAATGATTTAAATGAGATGAATGAATTATATGTTTTTGGAATTTATCTTTTTAGTATTGTTTTTCAAATTTTTGTATGTTTAGATAAAATCCCTAAATTTATACCATGTGAGTTGAACTTTTTGGATTTTTAATGAGGTTAATAGGATTTATTATAATAGCTGAGAGAAAGTTAGTGTTGTGAGGTAATGTTTTTGTATGAAAAATTTATCTAATAAAAAAACGTTAAATGTATTTTGGAACAACAAAAATAGGAAAGTATTGTTATTATGAGATACAAAGAGTGAAGTATTTTTTTTCCCAGGAAAGTGAAAAAAATAAAATAAAATATGTGGGACGATAAGATAAAAAAAAAATTAAAATTGCAATGCAGAAATTAGATTATGTATAAGATTTGGAGGTTGAGTGAATGTGAATCGAAAGAAAATAGATATAAGTGTTAATATAATCCTCAAATAAGATTTGGAGTTTGAGTGAATATAGATGAAGAGAATAGATATAAGTGATTAAATAATACCCAAGAAACCATTATATTTCTGTATCTTCATTGATTTAGCCAAAAATCTGTTAAAGCACTAACTTGGCTGCATCTGCAGGTCGAAGATGACGTCCAAGATCAGCTCTGTGCCTGAGGACTTGATTGTTGAGATCCTCTCGAGGCTTCCCGTCAAACCCTTGATTCAATTCACCAGTGTTTGCAAGCAATGCTCATCGATCATCACGACTGATTTCTTTGCTAGCAAGCATCTTTCGTGCCCGTCGAACAAGAATGCCTATGTGATGTTTGCTAAGCAAAATGCAAGAAGGTCATTCTCGTTCCTTTCCTATCAAAGCTTTAAAACAGTACAGGTAAAGCTGAAGCTTCCTTTATTGGACACACTACCATTCAATTATTGCACATGGTTCCTCGGCTCATGCGATGGGATCCATTAATTTTGACATATAACATGAGAAGCAGTGTCGCTGTATGTCATTATGTAACATCTATCTTTCAAGACACCTTATGATTTCCAAACTAAGGAACTACTCAGAAAGATCATATCACGAGAAGTTCTGAAACAAAGTTGTTAACTACTGCAAATCCATACATGAAGATCTTGAAGCATAGAATCAACAATCCTGGACACGTGAAATCTATTTCCCTACTTCAATCCAACAACAACCCGTCTGCTTATTCAGGCCTGAGCCACATTCGAGAGTGGTGCCGAGGGTCGCTTACGAACTTATAGCCTGGGCAGAAGCTACTCCTGAAAACACACGAATAACTGCTTCCATCTTCAAGTTCTCCACGAAGTTCCTCCGTGTGCTCCGCAATGGGCTCCTCAACAAGAGTACGGATCTTCAGGATCCGAAGCTTAGCAGGCAGTGGCGCTTCCCACATACTGTAGTTGACTCTGGCCTCAAGGACAAGCGGTGGGTCTTCAACCAGATCGGGCAGCAACAGGGCACTGTTCTCCAGCTGAATTGCTTTGTTCATCACCTCCCAGTTATCTGTAGTTGCCTTTGCCCATTCCTTGACCTGTCCCTTGAAACACTCGCGGCAAAAGCAGCACGTGAAAGGGACGTTAGCACATTCCGGCTTGCTACACTCTTCTCGCAAAGTCCCCCACCGCCGGAAAGCTAGTAAGTACTTGACAGCATAATCTTCATGGTACGGAAGCTTTAAAAGCTTCGCTCTGAGATCAGCGTCTAGAGCATCTTGAGACAACAAGTCGTGAACCAATAACTGAGGAGGAGCCATCCGGTTTCCTGAAATAGAAAGACAGAAGGCAAACTTCAGTTTCGGATGAACAACTCCCTTCTGATTACACTCGATTCTACTCCGACCTTTTTCTTGTCCTCGAGAATCACCAAAACTTAGCAGAAGCGGAACACGTTCAACAGAAGATCGAACAAAGAGAATTTCACCAATCATATCAACGAATATAATCAAGCGATCAACATTTAGTTTCATGAACTGAACTGAAACACGGAGTCAGCGAGACGGCGGACTCCGACTGAAGATCATAAAAAAGCAGTTAAAGTGCCAGAATGATAAATTGCAGCATAAATTCGAGGAAACCAACTAACAGGATCACTTGATGTAGTATACAATCAGTTACTGAAACGAGGAGGAAAATTTCAACCGAAGAACGAAGAGCGTTTCGCCTTCAGAGCAATGAATCAATCAAGAACTGGATGCTAGATCAAGAGCTATGGGGGGTGAATTAAATTTCACTTTAAGATCGTTTCAAGAACTTTTCAAGAAGATTCTGATTGTAGAATACAATCAGCAACCAGTACAATCGAAAGTTTTAAGTGCTTTTAAGTATACAGAATCATGAACTGGAAAATTGATTCAGCCAGACAACGGACTTCGACGAGATTGCAATTGGAAAAGAATTTTCCACAAGTCAACTAAGAGGTTCACGAAACGAAACAGATCTACGAGTCCAACTACAAGCGAAAAGAATCACGAAGCGGAAACTACAAGACGATCATGCATTTAATCAAAATATCAGCTGAAGATCGATTCAGGAGAATATTAAGATCCACAACTAATAATCCAACCAGAAACTTCCAGCAATCAACGAACACAATTGTGAAAGTCGAAACAAAAAGTGAAAGAATCACGAAGTGGAAAGTAAGTTGGGACGAGAGAGATTGAAGATGGATCAAAGCCTAAACAAGAAACCACAAACAACACGATCTATGAAATCAATCAAAACATGGATTGAAGATCAATCTAAGAGCATTTCAAGATCCAGAACAAGGAATCGAACCAGAAACTTGCAGCAATCGACTAACAGAATCTGTGAATCAAATATTGCATCACAGATCCAGCAAAGAGGATTCCGAGAAACAAATGAACAACAAGGGATTCATCGCAAAGAGAGGGGGGAGAGAACAATACCTTGACTTGATGATGATGCGAAATCCTTCGGAGAGCCTAGAACTGAAGTAGTTGATGCGATTCGCCGATTTGAGAATTGTCGATTGAGATGGGAATGAGCGGGAAAACGAAGTGTACTCTGCAAAAGTACCAAAACCAAACTAATCAACACATGTACCAAAACCAACGAGGATTCCCAGAAATGAAGAGATGAAGATTCATTGAACTCGCCTCAGAGTTGCTTCACTCAACAACGGTAGACAGCTAGCCAACACCAACACACTATCAAGGCGCCCTGCATCAGCAATCCAATAAAAGATATGAAGAATCGAAATATAGGTCGATTTTCGACAAGAACGAATTAAACAAAGAGGATTTCACCAATCATATCATCAACAAATAGAATACAGCGATCACCATTTAATTTCAAAAACTGGAACACGGACTCAGCGAGACAACCGACCATGTCTGAAGATCAAACAAAAGCAGTTCATGTGCCAGAATGATAAATTACAGCATAAATTCCATGAAATCAACTAACAGGATCACTAAAATGTAAAATACAATCAGTTACTGAAACGAGGAAAATTTCAACCGAAGACAGAATGAAAAGCATTTCCCTCTCAGAATAATGAATCAATACAGAACTGGATACTAGATCAAGAGCTATGCGGTGAATAAACTTTCACTTCAAGATTGTTTCAAGAACTTTTCAAGAAGATTCTGATTGTAGAATACAATCGCAACAAATACAATCAAAAGTTTTAAACGTTCAGAATTTTTTGCAAGTCATTTAAATAACAGGATCACAAAATGAAGCATACAATCAGTGATCGAAACGTATCTCCCACCGCAGATAGAGCTAGATAGTTTCACTATCAGATATACGAGTCAGCCTACAGGAGAAAAGAGTCAAGAGGTGGAAACTACGAGACCTTTAATCAAATACTATCAACTGAAGATCGATTCAAAAGAATTTCAAGATCCACAAACACTAATCCAACCAGAAACTGCCAGCAATCAATAATCAGAAACGTGAAAATCGAAACAATAAATGAAGTAAAATAGTTTCACTATCAGATAGAATACAATCGCAACAAATCTCCCACCGCAGATAGAACTAAATAGTTTCACTATCAGATATACGAGTCAGACTACAGGAGAAAAGAATCACGAGGTGGAAACTACGAGACCTTTAATCAAATACTATCAACTGAAGATCGAAACACTAATCCAACCAGAAACTTCCAGCAATCAACAAACAGAAACGTGAAAAACGAAGCAATAAATGAAGTAATAACGAAGCGAAAAGGAAGTTGGGAGGAGAGAGATTGAGGATCGATCGAAGTCTAAATCAGAAACCACATACAACACGATCTATGCATTCAATCAAAACAATGAATGAAAGAAGGTCGGTCTAAGCGCATTTCAAGATGCAGAACAAGGAATCGAACCAGAAACTTGCACCAATCGACTAACAGAATCGTGAATCGGATATCTCGCAAAGAGGATTCCGAACAACCAAAGAACAACGATACCATACCTTGATGATGATGATGATGAGAACTCGAGGAACAGCCGAAAACCAAAGTCGTCGATGAGAATCGCGGATTTGAGAATCGCCGAGTGAGATGGGAATGAGCGGGAAAACGAAGTGTAAACTGCGAAAACGCCAAAATCAAACTAATCAAAACATGTAACAAAACCATCAACGAGGATTCCGGAATGAAAGAGATGAAGCTTCATTGAACTCACCTCAGAGATACTTCTCTCAACAACGATAGGCAACACCAACACACGATCAACGCGTCTGCATCAGCGAGATCCAATAAAAGAGAGGAACAATGGAAATATAAGTGCATTTTCGAAAAGAATGAATTAAACGACAAAATCGATCGATTAGGGTTGTGCGATTTTGGGGATCTTCTTTTTCGGTTAGCGTCGCCATCGATCGAGTACCGAAGAGATCAATCAAAAGGGGACGGGGAAAAGCAAAGAACTCCAAGAACTAGAGAGAGACTCACACGAGTTAGAGAGAGAAAGGGCATAAGACTATGACTGTGTTTTCTTTCAGACAAATGCGGGAAATTATACACATCAAACCCCTCTTTCGAATTGGGCCGCTTCGAAACTGGACCCCCATCGGTGTTAGTGCAGCGACGTACCATTGGGCCGACAGTGACAATAGCACATCATAAAAAATACTAATTATGATAACCTTCACTCCAAAATATTAAGTTAAATTTTGATTTAAGTTGTATAATGATTTAATATTAGTTTTTTTTATAAAATAATAAATAAAATATCATAAAACAATATCAAATAACTTAAAAACACGTGAAATAATCTTAATACACTCAAAAAAAAATATGAAAATTAAAAAAAAGTCACAAAATAACCTTAAATAACTTCAAAATGTAAGAAATTATAAGAAAATCCATGAAATGATTTTAAAACATTTAAAAACCGATAAAAAAAACTAAAAACACATAAAAATAACTCAAATCTCTTAAAAACCTCAAAAACAATTGAAAATGGCTTATAAACGTCATAAAATCTAAGTATATTCTTTAATTCTAGGTCAGTATCATAATTTTTTTATGTCATTAACACAAATAATGATCTTCTCAAAATACATATTCAATAGTACAAAAAATGAGTGTTATATTTATTCTGAGATGGAAGGAGCATTTGTATTTTTATTCTTTTACTTTAATTAGTAATGTTTATTTCATGTTTTTCGAATTAAAAATATTTCTTTTGAATTAAATTATTAAGGTTTATTCGTTTTGGATTAAATTATTAATTTTTTAATTCCTTTTGAATTAAAAGGAGTAATTTTATTCTATTTAAATTAAACTATTATTATTATTTTTGAAAAATTCTCATGGATTACATGTTTTATAAAATAATTTTATTTCATATAATCCGATAAAATAATTCGGTTTTCATATAATTCTTATTTCGCTCCATAAATTTCATCAATCTCCGTATCCAACCACCACCATCGCTGTCATCATACATCAACTATCACCACATTACTCACCACCGATCACCAAGACGGATTTCATTGCAAACCATGTCGATTCAAAGGTTTTCCTTTTACAGCATTCCAATTAGGGTTTTTATTTATCTCTTTTAATTCACTTTTTTCTCTTTTGGATTTGTTGATTTTCTTACTACATGCGTGTTATTGACTGAAATTTATTTGGTTTTGATACTCTTTACGTCTCTCGGTTTCTTTATTTTCACTTTCGCTTTTATTTTCTTCAAATTCAGATCTGATTTGCATGAAGTAAATGAAAATGATACAATCTTGTGATATGTTTGAAAAAAAAAATGCTTTCGAAGAATATAAATTTGATTTTGTATCATTTAATTTGTTTTCGTTGTTGATTTTTTTGAAAAAATTAAAATGACGTATTGTTTCATTCGTATTGGCTCACTGTTTTAAACAGTGCCTCTCAAACAGTATGTCAATACAAATGAATCTTTGCGTTATTTTAATTTTCTTGTATTTTATTTTTCAAATAAAAATTCATATTTTGTTGTTTTTCAATTTTAAGGAAATCATAATATATATATTTTTTACGTATTTGTATAATTTTTTTTTCTCAAAAAGAAACAATAGCGCATTATTTTTTATATTTGAACTTGCGTATTATTTCGTTGAACTGGGTCTTATTTTTAACTAAGACGAGAGAAGAATGTATTATTTCGTTAAATTAAGTATTAGAAACATGATTAATTGTAGAGATTACAATGAAAAATTTATCCCATTTTAAAATTAAAGTACTGTAATAAGCATTTGTGTAGGTATACGTTCATTTCACTCACTTTCTTATTTTTCGCATTAAACTTGGTCCTTAATTTTAAATTGTCAATATTATTCGTTTGATGCTATAGATATAGATGGTTTATTGTAGATCATTGAAATTTAGTTATTCAACTATATACAATCGAAGGAAAAAATCTAATGAGTAGGAGAAATTGTGAAACAAAATACTCGAACTCGAACTTTTCGAATCGATCTGGTGCCAAACTCGAACTCGGCCTACTCGCAGAACCTATCTATCGATCGCACTTGATTTCACGAATCCTATCCGTCGAGTTTGACAAACCCAAATTTTAGACAGTTTGACACCCGAATGGTGCTCCGGTCGGGTTTCACGGACTGGGGTTCGAAGTACCTGACAAACTACCCGATCCAAAAACAACCATAATTGCACCTATGCTCTTTCTTGCTCGCATCCAATGAACCAATCAGATCAATGACATCATTCCAAGGAATTTGCTTTTAAACAGCTCCCTTGAGAAGATTAACTTCCAAACGATGATGCCCTTCAATTTGTGATCGGTTGGTTGAATGAGTTCGATCATGAGTAGTTTCGATCTTTGGGTATTAAGATATAAAGAAAAATTTGATAGGATATCAAAATTTGTTTTGAAATATTTTGGATATTATAATATGAATTAAAATTTTCTTACACATTTTAAAATAATTGCCTCAACAAAATAAGAAAATGATCGATAATTTTTCTTCAAAAACTCACAAGCATAGTTGAAGCAAAGTATGAATTTTCGTTTTCTTTTTCTCTCTTATTCTATCCTTGATAAAAATATTTTGTGGATAAAATCTGATGGAATCTTACACATCTTTCATTAATTAGGAAATGCCTATTAAACGGTAAAATTACATATTCCCTTAGTCCCATAAATTTTATAACATGTATATTATATATATATATATATAAATCTCGTTTTTATATCAAATCACGTTTGATCGTTCCGTAACATGTATTAATTTCAAGTACGTAATTTATACAATCATTGATGTTTAACAATAAATTATAAAAAAACTATATTTGATTTTTTTTGTACAAATTTTACATCACTAAGCGTTTAAAATCAAAATGTTATAAAGTTTTATGGGACGGAGAAAGTAAAAAAAAAAAAAAAAAACCACATTCACGCTACACCACTATAGATAATGGGAATAAATAAAAACCTACTAACAACCCCTGACACAAAAAACTACTCCATCTGTATCATTCAAACTGCAACGGTTTGATCCGATACGATAATTTATGTATGTTGAATTAATAAAGAATGATAATTTTATCGTTATAAGTGCTTCAGATTAAGGAGTGAAGAAAATTAAGAAGAGAATAATGATTGATGAGTTGATGTGATATAAAATAAAGATATTTTTATATTTTTATATGAAGTTTTATTAAATATAAAAGTGTTGTAATTTGAATAAAAATTGTGCAATTTGAATAAAAGGAAAAAAATAACAGATAATATCTTATAGAAAACATTTATTTTCTTAGCAAAATTTATTTTTATTTTCTTTTCGTTTTTCTTCCCACTCTCCCAAATAAAACAATAGCAATTCAAAAATCATGATAGATACGTGTGAGAATTGGAAAATAGTTGATCTTACCTTTGTTTTGTTGGTTTGAAAATGACTGATCTTTTTTTTTTTATATAATATTTTGTTTTAAGATGTTTTTTGTACCATAAGATTTCAGTGGATATGTTTTTTTGATAAAAGATTTGATAAAGATGTTAATCGTATAAAAATATAAAAAAAATGGCATTAATGATGTATATCTTTTACTTCGAACATGCTATATATAACCTTGCGACAAATCTCAAAACCGAATACGGAATTATCATAGACCTCCCCTAAAAAGAAATAACCTAAAACCCTCTCTCCTTTCCCATTTTGCAGAGACAATACTCGGAAGCCAATTTATTCGGAGCAGAGTAGATATCATCAGATCAGGCATTGGAAGCCTGAGATAATCTGATGGAATATTACACATCTTTCATTAATTAGAAAACGCCTATTAAATGGGCAAATTACATACTCTCTCAAGTCTCATAAATTTTACAACATATACATATTTTATATTATTATATATATTAAAATATAAATCTTGTTTTTATATCAAATCACGTATGATCGTCCCGTAACATGTATTAGATTGAAATACTTAAATTATATAATCATTAATATTTCATAATAAATTAACAAAAAATTACGTTTGATCTTTTTTACACGTATATCAAACTTTGTATCAATAATTGTATAAAATCAAAATGTTATAAAGTTTTATGGGACGAAGAAAGTAACAAAAAAAACAAAAAAACATTCACACTACTCCACTATAGATAATGGGAATAAATATAAACCTACTAACAATCCCTAACACAACAAACTACTCTGTCCGTATCATTCAAACTACAGCGGTTTGATCCGACACGATAATTTATGTATGTTGAATTAATAAAGAATGATAATTTTATTATTGTGAGTGCTTGAGATAAAAGAATAAAGAAAATAAGAAAGAAAAATAATGGTTAATGAGTTGATACGATATACAATAAGATTATTTTAATATTTTTATGTGAAAAAATATTAAATATGAAAGTTTTGTAATTTGGATAAGACAAACCTAAAAAAATGGTGCAATTTGAGTAAAATGAAAAAATAACAGATAATATCCTATAGAAAACATTTATTTTCTTAACAACCATTTTCTTTTCGTTTTCTTCCCAATCTTCCAAATAAAACAATAGCAATTCAAAAATTATGATAGATATGCGTGAGAATTGGAAAATAGTTGATCTTATCTTTGTTTTGTTGGTTTGGAAATGGTTGATCTTATTTTTTTATAATATTTTGTTTAAAGATGTTTTTTGTACTATAAGATTTGAGTAGATTTGTTATAATGATAAAAGATTTGATAAAGATATTAATCGTATAAAGATATAAAAAAATGGCGTTAATGATATATATCTTTTATTCCGAACATGCTATATATAGCCTTGCGACAAATGAACTCACCCTAAAAAAACAACAAACCTAACTAGGAAGCCAATTTATTAGGAGCAGAGTAGATATCATCGGATCAGGAATTGGAAGCCTGAGATAATCGGTTTCTGTTGGAGGTTGTAGGGTTGAAGACTTGAAGCCAATCGCCAAGGGATATTTGTTGCTCAGGCACTCTAACTCACTATTATCATACATCAGTTTGGTTGATGGAGAAAAATTAGCCTAAATTGATGAAAATCATTTTAAATTTTGATGCTGACTTCCTTGGGAATTGATAGCAACAATTTTTTTTTATTTGTTCTTTTTCTGATCTTTTTTTATGCTATGTAGGGTTATTACGTATGATGATGGAGCAAAATCCAGGAGGGAATCTGCGGTGGAGGTGGACTAAAAGAGCCACTTGGGGATGCCGAATCGAACTCGAAGCAATGCCAATGCTGTTGAATCTGAATCAATACAAGGAAGGCGGTGCCTCCGACTACAACACGAGCAAGACGGTCGTCGAGGGATCCAGAATCTCTGACAGGAAAAACAAAGCACCTCCAATGGCCGCAGAAACCATTGGATCATGGGGTTCGCTGCCATATGACGTTCAATTCAATATACTGCTGAGGATCTCAGCATATGAGATCCCTCGGCTGCGACTAGTTTGCAAATCCATGCAAAATCTCTTGTCCAGTGACAGTTTCATCTATGCTCATCTCGATTACCATCGGTTCCACTTAACGACACAGATAAGGTTCCTGGTTTTCACATTGGTTTGTTACGGCTCTGACATCAGGAGTTTCTACCATGATGCGGCTTTCAACCTAGATGACAACGGCCGTGCAACTCCAGTCCATTTCCGGAAACTTGCCCTTCTCCCACCCAGCGTTGCCAGCCATGGTAGTGATTATGGTTACAATGACATTGTAGTGCTTTCGTCCTGCAACGGGTTAGTGCTCGTATCCCCCAACAGCATGAAAAGAGGCACATGGGACAAGTTGTTCGTCTCAAATCCGGTGACCGGGGTAGCAGTTCCCCTTCCTTCTTTAACTCCACCCCCGTCTCAAACAACACGCGGCCCTTCATATTCATACATGAGAGAGATGCTAGGGTATGATGATCTCTCAAATGAATACAAGGTTGCCGTGCTCAGGGTCCATGCAGAGCTGCCTATCGAGAATTACCAAGATCAAGTTCTCACCTTGTTATCCTGCCGCAGGAAATATCAGATCATGATCACGTCGGTGCGATCCAGTTGTTCTAGTGTGAGCCACCACGATACATTCTGTCATGATTGGCGGGTGCTGGAGGTTGCTGCGGACTTTGGATGCCCTGAGTTCAATGTAGCCACCAAGGGGAGGTTCAATTGGTGGTTCACATCTGCCCCTGCAGGGGCTAAACCGTCGGCGTGTTTGTTGTCGCTTGACCTCAGGCAAGAAATTGTTCAGGAGACCTTATACCTGCCGCTTCCTGAGATATCGGAGATTAATACTGTTTTTGAAAGCCATGGATCCTTATACTGCATGTTCTTTGGGGTGTCCAGAACCGGTAATCTGGAGATATGGGCGATGAAGGATTGGGAATCGCCGAACCATTGGACCAAGGAAATTACGGTATCGCTCGACACTTACTACAAGTTTGCCATGCCCTATGCACCCCTAGTGCGACCACTAGGGATGACTGTAGATGCAAATCGATTGATTCTAGCCGTACAACAGCATCAACAAAAGTGCAAACTTGTTACCTTGGACTTGCGATCCAAGGAGCTCAAGGACATAATGTGTGGCGGGGAGGATGATCCCGAGTTGGGCAGTGAAGCCGAGGAGACATTCTGCATCAAGAGCTGGAAACACGAATTTGGACAATATTTTATTGGCAGCCTTGTTAAACTGCCATTAAGTTCTGTTGCTAACTAAACCCTTCATACTGGCCATACAAGACACGAAGTTTCTTCTTATTGCATTATTGATTATCCGGAGTATAAACGATTACATTTTTATATCAATAATTTTTTTTACAACAAAATGATTTGTTAAATCTATCTTTCTGTTTGGCAACTTGATCACATCACAAGAAGTTCGTCCTCCGAAACAAAGTCATGATCTGCTGCAAATCCAGCTTTCTTCAACAATACATGAAGAGCTGGAAGCATAAAATGAACAATCCTGGACTCGTTATGAGACTTATAACCAACCACAGACAAGTGAAACCGCCACAACGTTAGTATTCAATTTTTGATAGAACAGAATTTGAAAATAGAAATCCAAAAAAAATGATTTCTGTTTTTCATTCCTGATTCATTTGAATGCAATATTCAATTTTTTAATATAAAAAATCACTTTATTTTGTAAAATGACTTTTCATTGTTGATTTTTTATTTTTATTAATTGTTTTAATTTTCATAATCTTGATTGTGATACCAAATAGCCCCTTAAGTGCTAAGGGCATGTTCCTTGTAGGGGAAAAAAAGTGCTAAGAGTGTTTGGTAGTATCATTTTTGTTTCTAATTTTCTCTATCCGTTTCACTATCAATGAAATAGAATGTTTGTTTCTTATTACTATTTCTGAAATGGATAAAACATTAATAAAAAAATAAAAAACCAAAAAATAAAAAAAGATTTTTGGTTTCTGTTTTTTGTTTCACATGAGCACACTATTTGATAACCCCTTATAAGAAATTACTTTATTTTATAAAGTGATTTTGATTTTCGTTAATGATTTTGTTTTGATTTTCATAATTATTTATTTTGATTTTTCATAATTTTGAACAATAATATTAAACAACCCCTAACCAATGTGTTTTTGGTAGAAACACTACAAGCAAGCCTAATGTCATGACATTAAACCATTCATTGCAGGTTTTTTATCCTTATTATATAGTGATATAGTATCATTTCTTTTATATAGTGACTAAGTTCATCCAACATAATCCGTAAATCGATATTTTATAATTATACTGTTAAGTGTAAAAGTTCATTTTAAATAATAATTACTATTAATATAATTTTTAAAGTAAATAAAAAAGATATAGGAATTATAATTGGGTTCTCATAAATAAGGAATGAAAAGAGGGATAAAAATGATTTAGGAATATGAATAGAAAATGTGTTCGATGGATCATTTTTTGCAAAGGTATCTATTATCTTAGGATAAGAAATAGGATAGGAAAGATACTATGATCCTACAACTTACTCCTTACTAATTTAAGAAACAATAAAACTACAACAACTTCATTAAAAAAAAGGGCAAAATTATCATAGAAAATATTAACCTTTAAATAACGAAAACTTTCCATAATACTTCATTCATTTTAAATTATAAATAACGATTTGATCCGACACACGGATTTATATGCATATTAAATCTATGTGAAATTTGATGAAGAAAATATATTTTTTTATTAATTGAGTTTGTTATAACAGTTATGAGATGAGATATTTAATATATTATAATAATTATTTTGATATTTTTATATAAAAATAAATAAATTAATTGAATTGACAATTTAAATATATAAAATATTATTTATATTATAAAATTTTAAGGGTCAAGGAAATTCAGAGTCGCCGAGCAAGAAGACTTTTTCATACCATACCATTAGCAATTTAGCATCGTCCACTAATTCGCTTCTCCACCCTCTCGTTCTCCCTCGCCTTCCCAGGGTAGGGTTGCCTCCGCCGCCGTCATCGCCCCCGCCACCACGAATTCGACGACGACCCCGCCGCCGCCAATCCGAAACCCTATTGTTGTTTTTCTCGATTGTGGTACAAGGAAGGGGAAAAAATGGGAGCTTCTCTTCCTACGAAGGAAGCCAAACTCTTCAAGCTCATTGTGGTATACTTTTCCGCTCTACTTTTTCCTCTTTTCAATCGATCGTTGAACTCTTAGGCCGTTTGCACACGTGCGGTGAATTGCGGCGGCATCGGTGTGGTTTTAGGTCTCAGTGGATGGATGCGTTCGAAGGATAGGATGGATTGGTGTTGTGTGGAGTGTAGTTGTGTTTGATGGATTTGGTGTTTTTTTTTTTTTGGTGAGGTCAACTGGTTTTGGGGATTCGGATTGGGGGGGATGAAGTTGCTCAATTTTTATCCCAAGATTTTTTTTAAAATTTTTTTGGCGTTTGATTATGCTGATGGGAGTGCATTGGGAATCGTTTGTGCTGATTTTTTTTCCTACGAGTTGTTTGGTCATTGATTCAAGTTGGGTGTGGCTTTAGGGAAGGTGCCTGGATTGGGAAAAGGGTAATGTTTGTATTGGTTTTTGATGTTGAGAAAATTAGGGTTAATGAACTAGGGTTTGTTCTTGAGTGGTCTGATTTGCGTCAGGTATTTTGAAATGTTCGGTTGATATATTGATTGAATCAGGCAAATGGGTCATTGCTATGTCCTGAAAGGCATGGACTTTTTAAATAAGTTTTGGAAGCATCGGGTGCGAGATTTGATTTTGTTTTAGGAAATCTGTTTTACTGTTGATGATCTATTCTTATTGTGCAGAAATCATATGAAACTAAAGAGTGTAAGAAGGGATTGAAGGCCGCAGATACTATTTTGAAGAAGTTTTCGGATCATGAAGGTGTGGATATGAGCTCATATGCTTGCTTACCTTGATCTATTTGAGCGTCGTTTCATGATTGATCTATGGAAGCTCGGTGAGTATGGAAACGCGAGGTCTTGGACCGTGTTATTGT
>LIEC01001858.1:889-18312 GCA_001925005.1 Drosera capensis | reverse complement strand
CCCTGAGATGGATGTGTATCCTGTGTTACTGGGCTTTCAAGCTCACGGTTACATATTCGTTTCAGGTAATAAAGGATCGTGGAGGGAACCGTTACATAGTGAAGATGATTAGATTCGACTTTCTGTGACATTTCGCTTATATTTTCGGAGTACGTTTTTTATGTAATTCAAGACGATGTAAGTGGGATATTTATTTCTAGATCCTATGTTTCTCATACTTAAACCCCTTGTATTCCTGTCGCCTTGCTTCGAAGGAAACTTTGGAGCGGCGGTAACGCCACGTGTTTAGCAGGTATTGGACAGAAAATCCCGGGACGTTACAGTACAACTTTTACATTAACCTGCAATCATAGTTTAGTAAGGTGGCTCGGAGTGTTACTTGTAATCACATTCTTGTTTCATCGTCTGATCAAGCTACAACGCCTTAATGTCATACGTTATCATTACATAATGAAGATTCCACCTTTTTTGACAGAGTAAATGTTACTTTCAACGAGTTAATATGCAATGGATCAAAACTATTATAGAAAAATTGACTTACACACGATTATTAAAAAAAAGACGGAGAGTAACCCTCGCGCCGTCGCCGGCGATGCTCTCGGTGATTTTCGTCTAGGTTATGGCAAATCGAGGTCGTCCGAAGAAGAAGAAGAAGGGTGGTCAGAGTGTGAGCCCTAAGTCGAATAAGCCGAAGGAAAAGAGGGGTTTCGAAGGTAAAAGGGAAGAGTGAGGCGATGGTTGGGGAATCTAGTGCTCGAGGCGTTGCAGATTACGAGAATGGAGGTTCTAACACTCGTGGTGTTACTGAGAATGGAGAACCTAGTGCTCGAAGTGTAATTGACTGTGAGAGTGGGGGTTCCAGTGCTCGAGATCGTGAGCATGGGGTTCCCCTAGGCAGACGTGGGCAGAGGAGGTTGAGATGGAGCAAAAGGTTCTGTCTGTTTCTAGGGAAGAACGGGTGGAGATGGAGGATGCTAAGGAGACTCTTGTGGCTGAGGAGTCTGTTGGTGGTGGCATTAAGGTGTCTCCTCTGGTTCAGTTGAGGTCGTATGCTGATGCTACATGCGGGGAAGGAATAGATGAGAATTCAAGGTTGGGAAATCGAGATGCTCTTAAGAGTTTGAAGTTGTCATATGTGTCTCGACGTGATGAGGATATTGAGATCTCTGTTGATGATGTTAAACAGGAGAGTGATTACTGGTGTTTTGCCTTGACTGGGTGAGCGAGTCCCTTTTTCAGTAATGGAGAAGTATGTGACAAATGGTCTGGGGTAGCTCGGCCTGAGATTCTCCTTCATGATCAAGGTTATTTCATATTCACGTTTGTTGATCAAGGCGATCATAATAAAATCCTAGAGGGGGTTGGGTTTTCAACTATCGCCCGTTTGTATTAAGCAAATGGTCTCCTTTTGTTTTCTTTGGATGTTGAAGCATTGAAGAGCATCCCAGTATGGATTCAGTTGTTAGGGCTGGATTTATGTTTCTGGGGAAAGGAAGCGTTGGACAAGATCGCTAGTAAGGTAGGCTATCCTATCAGAACGCATCAGATGATAGCCTCGAAGGAAAGGATTTCCTATGCTCGTATATTGGTTGACATTGACACCAATTGTGATCTTGTTGAGGTCATTGAATTTAAAACCCCCTAGGAATTAGGATATCCTAGAAGGTCCATTATGAGTGGACTCCTGTGAAATGTGCCAAATGTTAATACTGGGTTCACAAAACTGAGCTGTGTCGAGCTAGGGTGCTTCTTGTTGCTCCTAAGCAGGTCTGGAGGGTGAAACAAGCTCCGAGTAAGTCTGATGAGGTTGTTCCTCCCCCATCTGAAGCAGGCTTTGTCACTGTGTTTGGGAGGAAATCTGTCCCAAGGAGAATCTTAGTTGAAGAAAGGCCTTCTGCTAGTCAGATTGTGCAGATGGGTTCACCTTTTGCCACTTTGGATGAGCAGCCTGGAGGGGAGCAGGGCAAGGAGTTTGTAAGCTCAGAAGGTATAACTCGATGTTTGGAGCATGGATTGGTAGAGGCCTGAAAAGCATAGAGAAGTAAGGTTCTTTACGACCAGGAATAAGCTATGCTTTATAGGTTGTTTAGAGACTCGTGTCAAAACTTTTAAATCTCAGAAAACTGCTTCTAGCTGTTTCAAGGAGTGGGGTCGACTGAATAATTATTACTTTGCAAGTAATGATCGTATTTGGTATATGTGGGAGAACTAAAAGATTACACCAACGGAAAAATAACAGAGTGGGGGAACTAAAAGGAAAAAAATAAACGAGATCAGAGTGGTAGCAAACTAAGAGATAAACTAACTGACAGAAAGGATCCAATCCTTTGAAAGTCATTCCATTGTGGGATCATACTGCAGAGAACATACTTGTTGTGGAGGTGATCTAGCATCTCGTATGGAGAGTTGTTGCCACAATACGCCTCGAAGGTTTGTCATTGCACTTTTGGAGACATTCCATTTCATTTCAAGAGTAGAGCTTTTCTTTACATGAAGGAGAAGGATTTCCTATTTAAATTCTGGTTATATTTATATCTCAGATAATTAATAAATACTTATTAGGTTCAATATGAGGAACTTAGCATATCCAGGGATTTGTTTAATTGCATCAAGAAGAGGGATGTTTATCTCTACTTTTCGAAAAAGTTCAAAAATATCTTTTTCATCCTCATATTTCTTATCCTTAGCTCAACGGTTAGGATAAGGTGGAACTGGTCTTGACTGATTTTCTGAAGTAGAAGTTAAATTTGGAGTAGAAATTTCCTTGAGTAGAAGAAGATGAAGATGAATTTTTCTACAACGGAGATGGAGATGCTATTGGAATAGTTTGAGAAGGAAAAACCTCTAACTCGGGCTCAATCAGGCTTTTCTTTGAACGTTCAATTTTTGAAAATTCTTTTCCACTTCTTAATATGATCGCACTCATATTTTTGCGAGGGTTCACTGATTGAGATGAAAGCTTATTAGATAGCTGGGCCTTGATCTGTACCAACTTTGTGACTAATTGATCAATTTGGTTCTATAGATTTTTAATACTAGAGTTAGAACTATTCTAGTATTGGATCGATGAATTTATTATGTGCAAGTTGAGAATCTTGTTGTTGTGGAAATAGATGAGGTGGCTTAACATTATAGAAACCAGGTGGATTTGACATGGGATATTGTTGTTGATAATTATCATTCCTCCACCTTAAGATTGTTTTGAATTTGCATATAGCCTTAGTTGTTCATAGGTCCTTGTGGACCTGGAAATTTTTCTGTAGCATTAGCCTATTTCCCTTCTTGGAGGATAGGGCACTAATCAGTAACTTGACCCGGAACAAGACAAATACCGCAAGTCAAGGCTTGTGGTGCCTTATTATTTTGAGCAAGAACTTTGAGAAGCATTGCTCTGATCTCTGCCAAATTAGGATCACTATGGATGAGACAATTCGCGAGCATGTCTCAAAATATCATTAGGAGCCAGCTGGTTTTGTGATTTAGCAATTATTTTCTCAAACTCACGAGGTGCAGTTGCAGAAAAATCTTGGTAATCTCCTCCGCATGCGCCATCAATAAGTTGTTTGTCATAGTTGGACATTCCCTTGTAAAAGTATTGAATAAGGATACTTTCAGAAATTAATGGTTTAGACAACTAGCAACAAGATGTTTAAAATGTTGTGAGTCCTTATGAAAAGTCTCCTTAGGTTTTTGTTGGATCTTACTCATATGAGTTTGAATATAGATAACTCTAGAAATGGGGAAGTACCTATTCAAGAAGGCACATTGCATTTGTTCCCATGTAGTGATTGCATCGGGTGGTAGATCATATGGCTAATTTTTTGCTAATTCACCTGAAAGGAATGCAAATGCTCTAAGTTGAATCACTTCATTATTTACCCTATCAGGCTTCATGTTTTCACATACTATCCTAAATTTTTGGAGGTGGCGATAAGGACACTCACCAAGACAATCATTACACACATGTAATTTGTGAAGAAAGACCGAACTAATTTGAAAATTAGTACCAACAGTAGGGAAAACAATACATCTGCTGAATTTTTTGTGCTTGGAACTTATTTGAGATAGCTGTGCTATTGAGAGCTGATATATTCTCTTGATGTGGTATTTTAATTCTCTAGAAAACATCCGGTTACAGTGGTTATGCATCAAGGAATGTAAACTGATCTAACTCAGCAGAGAATCTGAGAATCAGAAGTAAAACATAGATGAATGTTTCCCAGCATTTTATTGGCATTCACGTTTGCTGCTGTTCATTCATGTTGTCACCCAGTGTGACTCATAATATAACTCGTTGGTTAAGATGAATTGATGATGATCTTCAACGATCAGCACATTCTCATTCCAACAATAAAGAAGTACAAGATTCATGTTTTACATCTTAAACCCACCAGCAGGAAATAGCAAAAAACTAGAACATTGCAACTAATGATCAATACGTCCTCGACTCTTTCCACCCACAGTAACTTTCCTCATTGGCGGAAAATCCACTTCTTTTCTGCAATGTAGAGGGAATGTCTCAACATTGGAGTTACGAAGTCTCGGATATATAACTAGAGCAGACATAATTCAGTATAGAACGATTGTAAAAAGCTGACGAGTTACCTCAGGGGTGAAAGTGAGGCCAACTCTTATCTCTCCTTTGAACTCGCCATCCTTGCCGATGTCGTAAGAAGTGGACGGCACCTCTCCTCCAGCAAATACTCTATCCAAGGGAATGCTGCAAGGAGCAAGGCAAGCCATCAGCATGATTATAGCTAGACATCCGATAAAAATGGTATAATATAGTTATAAACATATGGAAGTTTACTTGGCTTCTCCAACAAAGTCATCTGCAGTAAATGTGTCTTTGTCCATGATCTTGATACTGAGACTCGGAACAGTTCCGGTTATTGTGAAAACGAAAGTCTCATTCCATTCTGGCTCTGAACTGCCTTCATCGTTAAACAAAGTGCTGATGGATCAGCTTGCAAATAGATTGATCTGCCATTATAGTTCAAGAAAAGAGCCGCATTTATCATTCTTATACGATCATGGTAACGTGAGAATGGACCTGATGCGACACTGCTCTTCTGCTCTTGGCTGCGGCAAGTAAGAATGGCATAAGAATCCGTGCTAGCTGCATGAAGATTGTGACATACATGAATATGAAAGAATATCGATAAGCAAATGAAAGATTCAAAAAAGAACTAACAGAGCATTTATACTAATGCGATAATTATAGAGTTGGATTGACTCATAGAATTATTAGTGGGATATGTTGAATCAGATCACAGGATCAGAATTTTGACAATAAGGATCCAGATTAGAAAAAACATGGCAATCATCAATGGCAATCATAACAATTCAACAAATCCTCAAAACAAAGTTTCCAGATAACCAATCAACAAAGTAAAATGATTCTCCTTCGCCAATGTAACAGTGAACATGACAGTCACCACCTCAAATTCCGACAGCTTTCGACAATCAATATCGATCTCCTCCCATCATCATCATCATGGCCATATTAGGCACACATTATCCCACATTACACACTATAACAGAAACACGAGATCCATTGATCACATGGCCCAGTATCCATGAAAACGAGATCGGATCAAAGAATCAAACAACGACTACAACATTGAAATGCAAGAGACATGAATGGAGAAAGAGATGAAAAGTGATATATAATATACATAGGTAATCAGTGTTTGGGAGGCCTTTGGCACCGACGAGGAGGACTTCAAGCTTGCCCTGAGGCGCCATTGATTTTTGAGATTGAGAGAAAGCTGAATGTCGTTGGTACAGTTTGGCTTTTGAGTCTGAATGATCTCTTTTCTTCTTCTGCTTGGGTTCCAAATTTTTCGGGTTAGTTATTCTTATTTTATCCGGTAGTTATATTACACACAGACACCAATAATGTATGCCAAGACAGGTATGATGTATCTGAACAATGTCTTTTGCACGTCTATCAACGTTCATGACAATCCAACGTCTTCATTATTTATCTGAATGTCGTATGTGCATGACTTAGTCTGGCATCGACTTGGTTAAACGGTCTTTAACCAGTTAACCAACAAGCTAAATGATTAAAAACTCTGAATGAGCCCAATAGCCACACGCTTTACTTCGCAAGTTGAATCTGATCCGTTCGTTTTAAATTTCATTTTAAAATCAATTAATAATAAGTAGAGTGATCCAAGATTTATATATCTAATTATATTGATTTCCCAAATTCCATATGGGTAGAGTTTTTTCAATAGTTCAATAAATCAATTAATCAAATCCTTTTCAATAGTTCAATAAATTAATGAATCAAATTTGATTTAAACAGTTTCGTATATTTTATTTAGCATCGAGAGTAATTTACAACAAAATTACTAAATCATCCAATCGTGGTCTATTACAAAAATGTTATGAATAATCGAAACGAGATGTTTATATATTAAAAAGGATAAAGCATATTTTCTTCGTTTCATTTAAATTATAATATTTTTCAGGCTTCTCAAGTTAAATTACAATATTTTTTTATTTAATAATTTTTTAATGCAAAACTATAAAATTAAATATCTCTATTTTATATCATATCAACTTATTTAACATTATTTTTTTTTTCTCACTTTTTTTTTTCATATATTCACACGACAAAATGATCATTCATTATAATTCCAACATATATATAAATTATGATATACACTATCATAATTTGAATGGGACATGAATCAGTCGTCATCACAACGGGGTTGACTGATCCAGTAATGAAAAATGCCAATGTAGTTAGCGTTGAAAGTTTACGTCGGCTACGAACAACGTCATGCCCACCTGCCCAAACCTAACACAAGTCACTTTTTTCCCAATATTTTTAATTTTTAGTCACCACAAAAACAAAAACACGCAGACAACAACAACAATGACAGCCGGCGACGACACCACAGCTCCGGCGACGCCATCATCGCCGCCGGAGAAGATCATCGTTCGAGGCTTACAATCGGACTACGTGGAAATCATCCTAGGGTTCTTCACCAACGTGTGGAACGCCGCCGAGTTGCGGGAGAGTGCGAAGACGAAGGATTTCTTCTCCGATCTGATTCGCGGACTCCTCAAGGTGGATCGGATGGAGCGCGGAAAAGTGTCGTGTTCGTTTAAGGTGGAATTGCCTGTGACGGTGAGTTTTGGGGATTGTGACTAATTGTTCGGTGAACCGTCTCTCTGTTATCTCGTCCTATTTAGATCGTGCCGATGATAGGTGTATCTGGATTATTGTTGTTTCATTAATCTTTGATAAAATGAGGCTGCAGACGCGACAGCTAACTAGATATAGCATGAAGTGTAATTTGCTCATTCATTATACATATTGCGGTTTATATATTGGAGTTGACAGAGTGGACTATATGTGAACAAACTACACTATACTAGTAATAATTAATTGATTACAACAACAGTAGTTTCATTTAATAGAGAATTAAAAATCGAATGTATTTTTTTTAGAAAAATTTTAAAATGATGTTTGATCGTCTCGCGATAAATTAAATTTTATCTTGACAAATACACATATTCAAAGTGTTTCATTTATTGTGAGACGGAGGAAGTATCTCGGAAGATTGCAAATAGTTGGACAAATTTGGGGTGGAAGTATCTACTTTATGTTTTGGACACGTCTTGGATTTAGACTAATTAGCCCAAGGATAATGGTACAATCGTAATGATTATTTGTGTGGATTGTGTCTAATCTTCATTTTCCTCTTTGGACAAACAAGGAGATAATCAGCGCTATTGATTGTGTACAGAACTTCTACAAGGGATTACATGGAGGAGCTGTGGCAGCAGTGGCTGAGAGGGTCGCCACAGCTTGTGCTAAAACAGTCGTGGCGGAGGACAAGGAGCTATTTCTTGGAGAGCTTAGCATTTCGTATCTTGCTGCTGCTCCAATGAATGTGAGTGAACTCCCTCATCTTTCGCGCATTTTCACTTTCTTTTCTGCTTCTGGCTTTTCGTGTATTCTCCTCTTCGGGATAATGGGAGGGCAGAAATGAGACTGTTCAATGGAATGATTGTGTGAGTCCTTGTGTCGTGGTTAAACTGTCAGTAGAATCTATCTTAAAATTGTATTACTGCTAGTAAGAAACCGAACCTGACCTCAACTCAACTAGATCACTGGTGTAGATCTCATTCCCCTTTCTCAAATGGGAATCCATATCACTAGATGCACTGGCAAGCTCCTCTATAAAGGAACTAGCATTTTGAAAGTAGCAAGCTGAAGAGCTCAGCGCTGGGGGCATATACATTGTTTTCCAGTTAGGCTGTTGATGTTATATGGGTTTGATAAGGCGCTCCTCCTGATGGTGGGCCATCCCCTTTCTTCACCCATGCCTACAGTCGTCGGACGTCCGAGAACCATAAATGACGGATTTGACATGCTTGGATATTTAGGCGTGTATTAGCATATCTTGGCGTGCCTTTGTTTAAATCTTTATTTTGATTTCCTTGTTTTGTTCTAATTTTGTTTAATACCACGGTATTGTATTGTATCAAGCATTAGAAAACAAAAAGCTTTGACTTTTGGAGTGAAGCTGAGCGCAGAAAAACAAGAAGGTAAGAGAGAAGTCAGTCAAAGCAATTTTTGGTCATTTGGAGGATGAGCATTCACGTAAATATTGAAGAAATAGTTGGAAAATTGCATTAAAGTCATTTGCCAACTCACGGTCTGGTCCCATCGGGTTAAATTTGGACTTCATTTTCGTTCAGTGTCTTCTTTCTCGTTTTAAATTCAGGCTTTTATTTATATCTTAAGTAACTAGTAATATTTATTATGATCAATTTAATTTAAATTTGTTTTCCTATTGGCCAACGACCAAAATTCCTTTAAAAAAAATCTCACAACAAGAAAGAGAGTGTTTAAATGCTTGACGTTGAGCATAACTCTCCCGAATCGAGTTCTTTTCAAGCCGAGGGGAATGATATGCCTACAGCCGTCGGACGTCCAAGAATCATAAATGACGGATTTGACATGTTTGGATACTTAAGCGTGTATTAGCGGATCTTGGAGTGTCTTTGTTCACGCTTAGATCTTTATTTTGACTTTCTTGTTTTATTTTAGTTTTGTTTCTTTGTTGCTCAATCCCTATAAATATCATGGTATTGTATTAAGTATTAGAAAACAAAAAACTTGAATGAATAAAAATCTTGTGATTAATTTCCTCTCGAGTTCCTCTCTTCTTCTCTAATCTCTCCTAAATCCTCCCTTTCTTTTTTCTAAATCTATATCCCAAATTCCTCTTGTCTTTCCTCGTTCTACATCACCTACCTTCAGTAATTTTTTGCGCATTAGTTTTGTGGTACATTTGCAACCATGACAGTCGGTTGATGGTCAGATCAGAAATCGGTGTCTTGTTTAGGGTCTCAAAACAACTTGGCTTGTGTTAATTGTTGATAAATTTTCTTGAGGTGATGTCACTTTCGGATGGCATGAGATCTATATTTCGAACCTTTGGTAATCTTGTGTATGGCTAATTGACAGGCTGAGGTAATGGTAGATGCGTCCTTGGTGAGGAGCGGAAGAAGCATAACCGTGGTTTCTGTAGAATTCAGACGGAAGGAAACTGGGAAGTTGGTATATACTGCCCATGCCACCTTCTTTAATTTGCCTGCATCGAAACTGTGAATTTGACACTGTAATAGTCCATGGTCAAGCCTTAGATGAACACAATCTGATTTTGAGTCTCAGCGGGAAAAGACTCGAGACTTCCCACACACAGCATAACCAGCAGCAGGGTCCGATTACATCCATAATGTTCAACCAAATGCAGATATGTATCTCTTGATCTGATATTGGCTCAAATACGCATCTTACCTATATTTTACCAGTCATTGGCTTGAACGCATAATATCTAGGATCCTATTGTACCAAAAGTTCCCAAGAATATTATGTCTCTCGGAGAAGTTTTGATATCTGATAAGCATGAGAAAATTTTCTCTTCAGATTATTTGTCAGGTCATTTGAGTGAACTTTATCTCAAAGCATTGTTGTATCTAATGTTGGACGGACGCTATAATACACATACTTTTCCATCCACACATTGCTTAACCCCTGATACATGCACCTATTTCTTGGTGTAATACAGTAACACTTGCAGAGGAACTCCGACTAAAAGTTAAGAATTTTATTGAAGGATAAAAAATTTGATGAAAGTTTTTGCTAAGAAAGATAACTCCGCAATATTTCCAAACTAACTTAAATGGTAGTAATGTATGAGAGCATAGATATCTTTACATGCTTAACAAAACCATCCCCGGTTAAATAAGTCTCAACCCAGTATTGCTCGGATCCCAAGTCTGAAAGGATGAGAACACATGAGCTTCGACATACAAGTTTCCACCACGCTGTCCCCCGTGACAAAATAAAGACCTGTTGCTGGCCAAGGAGTGTCTGATAGTTGATGATGTGGTGGTGGACTCCTGTATTTCTGCCGAAATTATACACGGCATGGATCGATACTAACTGTTACACCTCCTACTTCCTCTTCCTGTGAGATGACCACGGACGAGTTATCTAGACCTCGAGGCGGGATAATCAGAGACGACCTTCTAATTTAACTCAAGACCTGGGAAGTGATTCTTTCTACAGTACTTTGAAGTTCTTCATCATGATTTAAAAGCAATCAACCCTATAGATTGCATAGAAGATAAATTTTATCAATCAACTGAACAGAAGTGTCTTCCTGAGAAAGTGCAGACCAGAGCATCAATAAGCAAGGGCCTCACCATCTACGAGCTCATGAAAATATAGCATCAACAAAGGCTTCAGCTTCGAAGGGCTGGAGATCATCTACGCCTTCACCAACACCCACAAACTTAACAGGGATGCCAAGCTCATCAACTACACTGACCTGAATCAATCCAGGTGACCCAATAAGTATAAAGGTTTTACAAATCGAACTGATATTTTTAAACTTTTGCAGGCATAATCAAATATACCACACAGCCGCCTCTGGCAGAACCATCAAGCTTTGTCAAGATAAGACCGGTCACTCCAACAACCTGTGAGAAAATAATGATAACGGAGTGAATAAACAACTCGCTTTATGACAATGGTGTCTCATGAAGTTTAAGGACAAGAACATTACATCATTGAACTCCCTTGCCTGAGGAAGCATATTCAAACCCGTTGTTCCATCTAAAACCAGCAAAATCTCCTGCATTGCAAGAATCTTTCGTAACACTACATAGCAGAGAAATTACACTGAAACAAACTTCAACTCAAAAGTTCAGCCATACAGCAGCTCCAGAGGAGAGTTCGGAAAATGCTACATTGAGGAACCGTGTCCAAAAAGTAACACTCAAAAAGACTAATGGCTTTGGTTCTGAATAATGAGCCATAGATGGTACACTTCAACTGAGTTGAAATCTACCAGGAGGAATTCTGAAACTGTCCTTGACTTGATGAACTTAAAAATTACAGTGTGTGTCTTCAGAGGACTTACATTTGGGGCACCAGAGACTATTTTTTTGATGGCTTTCTTACAGGAGACCAACTCTTCCATGAGGCTGTAATTAGTGTGAAGACCTGATGAAAAAAGAAAACAATAGTCACAATCTTCCAACGATAGACGAATACTCTTTAAGCTTTTACACTGAACTTGGCATTTTTAAAGATGCTTACGTCCAGATGTGTCGCATAAAACGACGTCAAATCCTTTTTCTTTCCCCCTTTTAACAGCCTGTGAAAGAACTATTCAGGAAGCACTTCTTTAAGGACATTTATGTGAAGCCAACAGGTTGACAGCCGATAATCTCAACAACGATTTCAAGACTGATCCCTTACCTGTCGCTGCTTTGGCCTTTTCCTCCTCTGCCACTACAATGTCACAGCCGGTCCGATCTGCCCATATCTCCAGTTGATCACTGGCAGCAGCTCTAAATGTATCTCCTGCTGCCATAAGTACCTGGGATAACATTGACAGTGAGGCAAAATTGAGGAGGTCATGTGTTGATTAGATTTATGTGAACGCACACGCTCAGGCACACACACACGCAAACACTTCAGTGGCAACAGGAACACAGTTTAATGGGACTTGTATTGGAAAGGTGCTTTTGAGTTTAATTTAATAAAATTTCCTTCAGTGTCAAAATACAAATTTTATCACAGGCCATCAACATAACCTTTTGCCAGAGTTGATGCCGAACATGATATAAGAAGAAGTGCGACATATGGTCATAAATTTGAATCCTACAACCCTGTTTGTTGTATGGCAATGGATATATGGTGGACTAGTGTATTGTCCACACCTCAGGCTCGTGTAAATGCTATCCTGGGTTGCTTAAAATTTTGGGGCAACATAAATTCAGATATAAAGAAAACCGACCTTAGCGCCTTCTTGTTTCAATCTATGGGCCAGCTTTCCTGTGATTGTAGAACATCATAAATATTTCTTGCAATACCATTGAGAAAAAGCTAGCAAGCAAGCATGTTCGATTTGAGCGAGTTCCACTAAGACTTACCAAGAGAGGTTGTTTTTCCACCTCCATTCACACCGACAATCATGATAACTGAAGGTTTCCTGTAAAATAAGAAACCTAAATAGCATATTATTACGTTGAAGCAGAAGTGAAATGGCAAATTTCCCCCACCAATCTGCTAGAATATCAACCACTTCCCACGGTTTAGAAATGATATCAAGATCGACTTCTCTAACCTGGTTCCAAGCTGAAGGTCTGTCTTCATCCTTCTCTTGGTTAACAAATCTAGAACATTCTTTTTCAATGCCTCCTGAAACCATACATTTTGCACAACCAGCTCAGTGTAAGGCAGGAGTTTCCCAAATCACATCAAGTAGCCAAATCAGTATGCTTTAAATGAATCTACGATACCCAACTCTTCTTGCACAACGCTAAGAGAACAGAAATTAAATAAAATTCCAATGTCCATAGTCCATACTTTCATCTCATCATGAACAATGTCCATGTAATCAACCACTTAGGCAGGAAGAATCCAGCACCAGCTCCACTAAGTCGCCCCTGCCTTAATATGAATGTCTCTCGCTGTTATCTTACCTGTTCTGCATCCCAGAACTGAACTAAGCTAGGTAATTGAAGAAAAAAGGCCATTTCTATGGGATTGTCTCACAAGGAATCACACCCTCTCTTTGAAGTCGACACATATTTTTGACATCCTTAACTTTCCCACTTCCAAGTTATAAACATCGTAGTCGCAAAATGATAAAAGAAGCAACGGCGTCAAGCACAACTGAATCAAGGTACTCGGAGTCTTGCACACAAATTGCAAAGGCTTAAGGCTTACCTTTATCTCACTTCCAGATTTGAGCTTCCCAGTCAATATATCTTTCCGCAAGCTCTCCACAATTTTGATAGTGATTTTTGGCCCAAAATCGGACACCAGCAAAGCCTAATACCATAAATGTCAAGTTATCATCAAATTCACCAAATTTGATCAGTCAAAGACTCAAGGTAGTACATTTTTTTGCATGCAATATGAGATACCAATAGTTTCCTTCTTTGCGTTTGTCATCTGCTGAGGATATAATGATTGAAATGGAGAAAGGATTTGGGTAGATGAGATTTTACTACCACGTGATATTTCGGTACTACTATTATTTCTTAATTTTCTTAATCCAGAAGACTTACCAAAATTCAAATTAGAACATATACATAAAGCTTACCAACATCAAAGTCCATCAAGAAGGTAAAATGAATTTCGCTCCAACAAAGACCAAGGGAAAAGAAAAAGAGTTCAAAGACTAGGCAGTATCAAATCAGCCTAGCAGGTTACCTGTGCTTCACATATAGAGATGGCATTGCACATCACTAACTTTTGCATGGTAACCAAATTTCAGCTGATGATTCTCATACTCAATTGGAGCTAATAGTAGATCCTTCTCTTACACTAAGTAGGTCCTGTTATCAACAACAGCTAGAGGGATCAAACACGCCGTACAAAGCAATTTAATAGTAGCGGATATTAGCCTCAACATATCATTACCCTCCTAAGGCCCTAAACTAGCCGCTCGGAGACCACATTGAGCTTTTAGCCTATATTATTCCGATCTCTTTTTTACTTAGTCCATGCCAAATCTTCACTCACTTATATAAAATCAAAAGCACATGTCACTAAAATCAACTAGAGGCGCCGCACTCCTTAGTCAACTCTAGACATTTGATGCAGTCCAACAAACATCGAAGCAATACAATCATGAGTTCAGATAATGTCACGTTTACTTCTAACTTCTATTTCATCCGATCAGTAAATCACTGAGCAAATGTCCCATTCAACTCATACAAACTCAAACCCCGCAACGAATAACCCAAACCGGTAACCTCAAATCATTACAAAACCACACATAATGAAATTCAGACAATCCAACAAAATCCACACACACACAGAATCAGACTCCGAATCAACCTCTTCGAGTTCATCTAACACTCGATCAGTCTCCTCCATGTTCCAATACAACAGCAACTCATCAACCACAGCGAGATTCTCCCTCGTTTTCGTAAACCCCGACACGATCTTCTCCACGTCGCTCTTCGCCTTCTCCTTTATCAGTCGTCCCAGTCGCGTGAAGAATCCGGTGGGGGAGGGTGACGATGACGATTGGCATCTGAGAAGGGAGGGAGCAGCGCGGCGGAGAGGGGCGAGGCGGTGGTGGTGGGAAGGGGAGAGGGAGAGTGGGGAGGATGATGCGGACATTTTAATGTGCTCGAGTGAGAGAGATTGGATAAGCCTCTCGGTTGTTTCATACTCCTGGTCTTCAAAAAAACTTAGCATGCAGTCGAGTCGAATATTAATTTTTTATATTATTTTAAAACATAAATGAAAAAATTAAATATTAAATTTTATTATATCATTAAAAAAACAAATAAAACATCTCAAATTATAAGATATTAAATCGTAATAAAAATTATGTGTCAAAGAGTTTTTTAAAACCACAAGTACAACACATTAAATTATCAAATCGTGATGATTGAGACCACATAAAAAATCCGACGGAGACAAGGGTCATGTTTATATTAAGAGAAAGTTGGACACAATTTTACAAAACTTATGCAGTGTGGTTTAAAACCAAAATTTTTTTACTCTAGTCGAGCAAAATGAGAATGAGTTTGTATTTTCAAATAAAGAAACAGAAGTATTGTAATATTCAAAAAACACTTCTTTTAATACTTAATTAATCATTGATTATCTCTTCTATATTTTCACAAATGTTATTATTTACCCTAAAACAATTCCAATCATGAAAAAGAACAGTAGAACCACCAAGAACCGATGATGAATTATCGATTACTATATTGTAGTTTTAACAGGATACCTAAAATAAATACGGAGTTGGATCCCTATTGTAATTTCTACAGCAAGGATGTGCTATAAACCCAAAATTAAAATCCTTCTTTATTAAAAAAAAAAAAAAAGAAACCTTAAGAAATAAAAATAAACCCTATTCAAAACACTTGCAGAAAATAACTCACCCAACAAATTCTTTATTTATATTTCTATTCTTATATTATTTCTTATCCCTCATTTCATTCCCAACTTCTGAGAAACCAAATTATCATTTTTTATATTATTTTTATAATTATTTAAAAAGTCGACAACTAGGGCTTCTTCGATTGAGACAATGAACATAGGGCGACAATGGTGGTGTTATGACATGGGAGCTTTAGGGCGACGACGACTGTGTTATGGCATGGGAGATTTAGGGCGACAACGACTGTGTTAAGACATGGGAGATTTAGGGTGACGACGACAACAGAGATCCAGTTAGTGGTTGAGAATGACGTGGAGTCAACAGCTAAGGCTCTATTTATGAATGAAATGATTTGATTGACATGAAAAAAAATATATATAATAAGAATAAATTAGTAATAAAATATCTTTAAATTCAAAAAAAATTTATTCGTATTCATAAATAGAAAAGAAAAGAACGTCTAGATAATTATCACATAAAAGAATTATATCAAAATATGAAAATAAATATCGAAATCAGTATATAAAAACATAAAATATCGATTTAGAAAATCTACTCGGTGAATTGAATTCCTATATAAAAAGAATGATAGTGTAATAGTATATAATATAATAAATATGGATAGAAAAACTGCTGCGAATGATCTAAAAACATGTAACCTAAAAAAATGAATAAAAAACCACAAACAAAAACACACAAAAGCCCCCACCCAAGAAATCCAAACAAACCTCAACGGTTGGATTGAAATCCAATGGCCAAAATTGCCCTACACTACTTGTGTTGTAGTCCTACCTAGAATAGGTGATCCCAACACTCCAGTTATTATATATCAATCTATGCAAATTTTTTTTTAAAAAAAATAACCTGAATTATTCATGTTTTACAACAAATTCATCAAAAACAACATTAGTTTGCGGATAATTGATGTTTAATGGCAAATTCGTCGAAAACAACATTGGATTGTCGCACAACTCAACTCGGATTTCGTCCCGCTAGGTGTGAAACCCTGATCATTGCAATTCATTTGGAACGAGGAGTAAAAGTTAAACCAAACTAAAAGAGCATATACATTCATTTTCCACATAAAAGTCGGGGTTATTTTACCACTTCGTCTCCGTGAATGCATTATCTTGAGTTGACAGTAATATCAGCCGAGGCCTTGAGCCATGCAAAAGTGCAAGGTCCGTTACGATAGGAGTAATCTTTCATTAGACGTAATATTGGTGTCTGTCAAGCCATACTCCTTAATCAAACAGCCAAGGCCCCTAAACATTGATCTGCATTAGCAAGAGCGCTGCTTGTCACATACCTGCGACAAATAACACCAGCTGTTTTGACTGTTCATCGGGTCGAGTTTGAAGTCTTGACCCACCATCAAATAGATAGATAAATAGATGGGAAAAAAAACCGGTCATCAAAAAATCCTTCAGAAGTCTCGAGCCTACATCATTACAAATAGGCCAAGATCCGAGACGCTCATGACTTTCGCACAGCTTTGTACACATCATCCATCGATATTTCTACTTGCTGGAAACAGAATACAAGAATTTCCCGATCACGGCAAAACTGAAAAAAAATGCTATGTACCTCCTCCTACCCATGTATATATGAAGCAGACAAGCGGAGACAAAACTCTGAGGAATCAAAACTTCTTCTACATCTCTATGCATCCTCGGTTTCACTTTGGTCGCCGTTCTTCAGTATGTTGAATTTGCAAAGAGGGCATGTTGCATTGACGTATAACCCCTTGTCTATGCAGACACAGTGGAAATGATGACGACAGAGGAGTTCATGCAGTTCGGCCCCCCCATCGTAGGAAGAAAGATATATGCAGCATTCCCACAAGAATATCGCCTAAAATTCACTGATTTGGAAAAAATCCACAATAGATAAGGATGTAACAATCAGGTTTCTGATATCTAAAGTCTCTTAGCCTTTTCTTTTTCTTTTTCTTTTTTTTGG
>LIEC01001826.1:0-20088 GCA_001925005.1 Drosera capensis | reverse complement strand
GTGTCCTTTCCTGCATAAAAAACCAGAGATCACGAGTTTATGAATATGGTATCAGAGTGACAAGAAAGTAATATTTCAAAAAAAAAAAAAAGGACGACTTCAACAACGGCTACAAACTTAGGATTGTCTATAAATACAAAGGCAATGCCCAAGGTTTCATAACTTTTGAATTTTGAATCTTCCTTGCTATGAAAAAAAGACAAGTACAATAAGGATTCAAGTGAGCTGTGTGAGAAGTTGATAGCTGAAAATCTAAGCTAGCTATTTGAAAGTAACAAGGATTGAATAGTAATACTGTTAAGCAACGATTTCAATATACTATTTTGAGTCCTATAGAGGAGATGAAAAGATCTTGTAATCGCTTTGCATTGTCTTTTTCATACTGTAAGACAACAGGTTGGTTGTGAGCCTAAAATATTCACATGTATTACTATCCTCTTAACATATCACATTGATAGTCAAGAGAATACTGGACTAATGGATATAGATGTATTTTAACTATATACTTTAACCAGTATTAAAATTCATTGTGTCTCTGCTTTCTTTACTTTTTTGACCTTACTGTTAATCAATTTTGACATATAATAAGCTAAAAGGAACCAATATTATTGCATAAGGTTCCGGATTAATGCAATAAGCTTAAAATAACATTGTTTTCTAATTGATGTTTGTTAGTTTGACAATAAAGCATCGAAAAAGAGACTCTTCACTCCTTTCTAAGCCTAACAGCTCTTGGAAAGGAACTCTACTTTTTAGCTTGCAAAAAAGTTATTAATATCTGTCTTAAGAATGTCAAGTGTCAACAAAGTCTTCATCCCATATGATGCTCATATTCCTCTGTTCAAAGATCACAAGTTCAATTATTAGAAGGCTCGAATGATGTTTCATTCCGATGACTGAATAAGATAGACTGTCCTTGAAGGGAGATTTATCCCTATGTGTCCTTCTTTGGATCCAAATGATAAAGAAAAATTTATTCTCAAAGAGGAAAAAGATTTTTCTGAGGAGGACAAGGAACTCATTCAAGTTGACAGACGTACGTTAGGGATTATTGTAAATCCCTAGGTAGTGATATGTTTCAATTGGTTATACATTGCAAAATAACAAAGGAGGTATGGGATCCCTTGATTCTAACAAATGATGTAATAGATAAAATCTATGAGAATAAGCTTAATCTTCACATTCAGCAATATGAGCTCATCAAGATGAATGACAATGAGATGTTGAAAGAGTTCTTTGACAAATTAAACTTTCTTGTCAATACTCCGAGGGATCTTGAGGAGAATATTTTTCCTCAAAAGCTTAAATTGAAATTTTTGAGGTGTCTCACCCCTGAGGGACACCAATGTTACTGTAATAAGAGAGTCCAGAAAAATGGACCGAAAACAACCTTATCTGACCTTTACGATGTCCTGTTGACTTACAGCTTGGAGATTGAGCATAGGAAGACCCAGGTGATGACCAAAACAAGAAGCACATCTCCCTCAAAGCTCAAATCAAAAGTTCAAAAGAAAAAGTTATTACAAAAGAGTCTTCTGATTCGTAATCAGAAGTCTCAAGTGAGGAGTTGGTCATGTCGAGCGAAAGATTCATAAAATATTTTTAAAAGAAGGGAGGCCTAACAAAGACATTCTTATACTAAGAGATGATTCTGAGCTCACATGTTATAGTTGTTGGTCACTTTGCTGCTTAGTGGAGGAAACCTCAAGCCAACTATGCTGTAAAGAAGAAGCAGCTAGAGTAGCAACCCCAAAGAAAGCCTTCACAAATGGAAATACTCTGGCTGCCAAAAAATGGTGTGAGATTGAATCTGATGATGATCATGCAGTCTCAGAAGCCCCTTCCAGAGCACAAAAATCACTCATGTGCCTCATGGCTCGAAACAGTGATAAGGCATATGATCTTGACATGGACACCATCTCTAATGAAGAGATGAAGAAACTTATTCTCGAACTCAGTGAGATAACTTACATTTTGAATAGAAGCTTCAAGGTTCTAATGGAGGAGAAAAATAGATTGAGAGATGAGTTTGTAGTAGACAATGAAAGGGCTGTTGAAGTTGACAATCTCGAACTCCATTCGCACAGGGTCTAAGAGGAACTTAATTCTACCTCTGGGCTTTTTGAAGTCTTTAAGTTGAGGTGATCCACCTCAAAAATGAGAACAAGAAATTCAAGCTTCAGATTAACAAGTGGAACGGAAGAACAAAAGATTTCAAAGAAATCTATTTTGTTCAAGTCAGGAACTCTAAAGCTGGTTTGGGCTCTTATAATAAGGTTGAGACCTCTAAGGAGGCTCAACACACCAAATCATCTTCTAGTAGTAAAGTTTAGACTCCAAAAGGATCTCAACTCACCCAACCTTTATCTGATATGGTGATGGGTAACCCCATTCCACCTATAGTTAAGAAGGAAAAGAAGTCTCCTTCTACAACTCACTCAAAGCACCCTTTTGCAAAAGGATAGTAGAAGAGTTCCAACTCTGTTGAGCAAAGTAGAAGAGAACTAGAGAGATTAAGCATAGACCACGTAGAAGAAAGAAACATCAACTTTCCTCAAAATCCCTCTCTTCTCCTTGTGTATACTATCCTCCCGTAGGAGCATGGAATCAATCTTTGCCACACCCAAGTTTGTAGCAAATGATGATACTCTGTTGCACCATAAATATAGTAATGTAAACCCTTCTATTCTATTGAAAGTAGAAGAATTTAGAAGCCATAACACACAAAGCCAAAGATTGTGTGTCAGAAATATGGAAAAGAAGGTCATAAGACCTATCGTTGCACTACCCCACCAAAGAAATCAACTTAGGTGTGAGTACCTAAGACCAATTCAATAGAATCCAAACTTGGGGACCAAACGATCTGATTGAATATCTTGCATGAACATTATAATATATCATAGTACCTAGATAGTGCATGCTCAAGGCATATGACTCGATGCAAGGTCTTACTGCCAGACTTTATAGAAAAGGATGGTTCCCAAGTAATCTTTGGTGATAGTAAGATAGGTAAGACTAAAGACTGTAAAATCCTTGGTACAGGTTCACTAGTCTTTAAGCATGTGGCCTATGTTGAAGGACTTGGTCATAACTTATTATCCATGAGTCAATTATATGACATGGGTTATGATGTAAACTTCACAAAAGGCCTGTGTGAAGTAAGATATCTCAAATCGATTGAGATTAAGCCAATTGGGAGAAGACACATTGTAAGGTCCAATATATAACTTAGAGGGGGTGAATACGTTAATTAAAATTTTAACAATTTTATGCAGCGAATTATAAGTTTTGTAGACCATTGTTCTATGCAGACTACTTGGGTAGTCTGCAGCTAATAGTTCAAGATCTATTGCAGAGATTCCAATTCTTGGAATTTTTCTATGTTTAGCTGTGAAGTTGATTTCTACCAATTCCAAATATCAAACAATGGAAGCAAGTAAAGAGACAGTATTTATATTGGTTCATACATTTGTTATCAATTGACGAACAAGTGCTTAGTGCAGTGTTCCCTTGTGACCATTGTAGTGAAGCCAAGAGGTGAGTTATTCTTTTTAAACTTTGCTTGAGAGAGTCCTCTTACTAGATTTTCTGAGGATAATTTTGTCATAGTTTTAAAGTTAAGATGAGCTAACCTTTTGTGTCATAGTCAGTTTGTATCTTCAGCTTCTTTAGTATTTAAAACATGTTATTTGATTTGATTGTGATAAATCAAAGTCTACTACATACATGTTTTCTTTTCTAATTCCTAGTAATTTTACTTCTTGTATGACTTTATCCTTTACTTGCCATGTATCATAAGTGAATGATACATCATAATTCTTATCACATAATTAACTAATAGATAACATGTTATATTCTAAGCCTTTAACATAAGCAACAACTCTAAAGATTAAGGAACCTGTACCAAAGGTTCCATAACCTTTAGTTGTACCTGCTTTTCCTCCTCCAAATATGACAAGAGGTCCTTGTTCCTTTTGGTAATCTTTAAGAATGGATTTGTTCCTTGTCATATGTCCTGAGTATCTACTGTCTAGATGCCATACATCTTTTTAGTATAAAAACATGTTATTTGATTTGACTGTGATGAATCAAAATCTACTGTATATATGTTTCCTTTTCTAATTCCTAGTAATTTTACTTCTTGTGTGACTTTATCCTTTACTTGACATGTACCATAAGTGAATGATACATCATAATTCTTATCACACAATGGACTAATGGATAACATGTTATCTTCTAAGCCTTTAACATAAGCAACATCTCTAAAGATTAAGGAACATGTACCAAGGGTTTCATAACCTTTAGTTGTACCTGTTTTTCCTCTTTCAAATATGACAAGAGGTCCTTATTCCTTTCGATAATCTTTAAGAATGGATTTGTTCCCTGTCATATGTCCTGAGCATCCACTGTCTAGATACCATACACCTCTTTGTCTTTCCTGCATTGAAAACATAGAGAGCTTGTACATGGTATCCATTTATATAGGTCCTCATTGGTTAGCTTTTGGAACCCATATTTTAATTATCTTCTTGTGAGAATTCCAACATTCAAAGGACTTGTGGCCAAGTTTGCCACAGGTAAAGCAGTAGACCTTTGGTCTTGTGCTTATAAGTGGTCTGCTCCACTGTGTCTACTGTATTTAACATAAGGAGATGTGTCTCGAGTATTGTTTTCTCCAAGTTGTTTTGCAGAATTTGTTCTATGCTGAGTAGTTAGGTGCATATTAAACTTCATAAGGCCTTTCATTGAATCCATTTTTAAGATTCTTGGTCTTCTGCATCTTATGATAAGCTTATACTAGTGTTTTGCTCCAACCTTTTGGGGTTTGAGCAATAGAGATCTTACTTTACAGTAAAGATCTCTTTTGCAGACTGTTCTTGCTTTTTGGTTCTTTCTGTGCAGTGGAGCTTTTACTCTTTTGCACATCTGGTACAGTAGATTTATTACTCTTCTGCATATCTGATGCAGTTGAGGTCTTCCTCTTCTATACAGTTTTTACAATAGTCTACTCTGCTTCCTTGGTAATGACTTTCTTATCTGCATTATTATACAACCAGTCATTATATACTATCCCAGTTTTATCATGAGAGGATTGACCTGTATTGAGCAATTTTTGTAGACACAAAGTCTTGCCATTCCAAGCATCTACTTGCTTCTAAAGCTCGGTGTTTCTCAAAGTAAGTGTTTCCACTACTGCATTGAGAAGTTTCACCTTTTCATTTGCTTCTTTCAATTCATCTTGAGCATAGATTAAACTATTATTTGTCTTTTCATTTGTTAAATTGCATTTCTCTTTGAGAATTGCAATCTCCTTAAGATTTTCTTTATTTTCCTTTAAAAGGGAAATAAAGTTCTTAGAGATTTCCTGAAGTGCTTCCTTCAATTCCTCTATGGTGGCATCTGAATCAGAAAGATCAAATACCTGTTGTCGTCCATCCTCCTTGGCCATGAGACATAGCTGAGAGTTTGATATTGTATCTTCATCATCAGAGTTTGTGTCGCTCCATGTCTTTACAGCATAGGTTTTGCCTCTTTCTTTTCTTCCAGAGTTGCCTTTGTTGTGGTCCTTCCTTCTTGAATTTAGGTGCAGACGAGTCTTGTGTTGGTCGTCTGTATTGCGCAGCAAAATACCCCGGTCTGTCACAGTTATAGCAGACTTCCTTTTCTGCTTTCTTGGTTTTGAGAGGAAGTTCTTTTTGAAATTCCTTTTCTTGAATAGCTTTTTGAACTTCTTTCCCATCAATTCCAGTTCTTCAGAGAGATGTTGTTCACTTGTAGACGAGGTATCACTGGTCTCCTCTTCTGCCATGGATTTTAGAACTCTCTCTTGAGCTTTGAAAGCCATGGTCTTCTTTTTGGCATCATTAATTTGCTTCTTTTGCTCAACTTCAAGATTATATGTATATAATACACCATACAGTTGAGCTAAGGACATCTTCGTTAGGTCTCTGGATTCCCTTATGGTTGTGGTTTTTGTGCTTCAGATTTCACCAAGAGATCTCATAAACTTTAGGTCAACTTTCTAGTTTTCGAAAGTCTTTCCCGAGGTTGTCAGATTGTTGATGAGAATATTGAACCTTTCATAGAAGGTAGTCAGATTCTCCTCAGATCTCATTGAGACCAATTCATATTGCTGCATTAGGACATCCTTCTTGTTCTTCCTTATTTCGTTGGTTCCTTCATTCCTTAGTAGTATACCCTCCCATTTCTCCTTTGCAGTGATTGTATGAACCACTATTTCAAACATGTTGTCATCAAAGGATTTGAATATTTGATTTAGTGCTTTTCTTTCATCTAACACTAGATCCCAGTCTTCTTTGGACCAAAGAGTCTTTGGTCTTTGTACTTCTTTTATTGGATCCATTGGATCTGCATCATTGGAATATGAGGTTCATATCAGATGATGTCTTGCATTCTTTCGTTTAGTGAGTTGAGATATGCAAGCATCCTTAATTTCCAATGATTAAACTTGTCAAATGAGCATGATGGAGGTTCTCCACTGCTAGGACACTTGGGAAACTTTGGTGGTGCCATTGTTCTTCATAAAAACAAACTGTTCGTAACTTCTTTGCGAATGAGATAATAACCATTTCTTTCCACAAACTGTTAAGTCTGGAAAGTCAGGCTCTAATAAGAATTATAAGGTCCAAGATATAACTTAGAGATGAGGGGTGAATAGATTAATTCAAATTTTAGCAAGTTTATGGAGCAGATTATATGATTGCAGACCACTGTTCTATGTAGACCACTTAGGTGGTCTGCAGTTAACACTTCAAGGTCTGCTGCAGAAACTTCAATTTTTGGAATCTTTCTCTATTAGGCTATGAAGGTTGATTTCTAACAGTTCTAAATACTATATAATGAAAGCAAGTAAGAGACACAGTATTTATACTGGTTCAGACACTTATTATCAATTGATAAACAAGAGGTTAGTCCAGTCTTCCTTTTGTGACTAGTGTAGTCAAGGCAAGAGGTGAGTATCACTATCTTCTTGTTTGTAGCTTACAAGACAACTTCTTTTTTCAAGGTAAACAACTTGTACAAAAGATGAAGACATACAATCTTTGCACAAATTTAGTGTCCTAAACTCTACTAAAAATAATGTTCTTCTACAGACTAGTAAACCCTCTTTTCTGTGTTTCATGATTCAACTCTCTTGAGTAATCTTTGAATGTTGATTGCTTTGCACTATTGCCTTTCAACCTATTCAACAAGCTTATTTCATGAGCTTTAACGGTTTCCTTTTATAGGCTCAGAAAGCGAACCCTGTAGCATGACACTGTTTTTGATGTTGACGCTTTTCTACTCGTGTCTCCCACCATCTTGTTTCTAATGCTTGCAGTCCACTATCTTCAATTTTGTGCCGTTGCTGCTTTAACTCAAATCTTTGTTTCACTAACTCTAGAACTTTGACCCAACCATCAGCAACCACCTCTGTTGTACCCAGTCTGATGTACCTTAGTCTTCATGCTATACCCGTTCTGTTGTATCTTAGTCTTCATCTTGAATAATCATCTACTATAATCAGGGTATACTTCTTTCTATTTAAGCATTCTATCTTTATTGGACCAAAAAATCCATATGTAATAGTTCTAAAATTCTATAAGATTCTGATGAATTTAGAGGTTTAAAACTTACTCTGGTTTTCCTTCCTTCTTGGCATGGTTTTCTTTCCATCCTGTTGTTCCTATAATAGAACAATGAAAACTTGTAAATGGTATCCACTCATACGGGTCCTTACTTGTTAAACTTTGGAATCCACACTTGAATTTTCTTGTGTGAATTCCAACCTTCGAATGACTTGTGACCAAGTTTGCCACAAGTGTAGCAATAGACCCTTGGCCTGGTTGCCATGGGTGGTCTGCTGATGTTTCTCCATCTCTTTTGCTACATTATGCAAGTGTAGACGTGCTTCAGATATGATTTTCTACATGTAGTACTAGAAGTTTTGTTCCATACTGAGTAGTTTAATGCATACTACGCCTTGGCTAGGTTGATATTGATCTTTTTGTATGCTAGATTGTATTTCTCTTTGACATTTGCAATCAGCTCGAGATTCTCTTTAGTTTCCCTTAAGAGGGAAATAAAGCTTTCAAAGGTTTTTTGAAGTGCTTCCTTCAATTCCTCTACAGTAGCATCCGAGTTAGAAAAGTCAAATACCTGTTACTTTTCTTTTTTTTTTTGCCATGAGACAGAGCTGAGCTATAGAGATCGTTTCTTCATCAACAGAATCTTCTTCCTAAGATTTTTTTTTTGGAACAATTTTCTGAACTTCTTGCCCATAAGTGCAAGTTCTTCTAAAGTAACTTATTCACTTGCAGACGAGGTATCAATCATTTCCTCCTCTGCCATTGATCTCAGGATTTTCTCTTGAGCCTTGAAGGCTAGAGTTTTCTTCCTGGCCTTATCGATTTGTCTCTTCTTCTCAACTTCCAAGTTGTATATGTACAGCACACCATATAGTTGAACTGAGGACATCTTGGCAAGATCTCTAGACTCCCTTATTGTTGTGGTCTTTGTCCTCCAGACCTCACCAAGTGATCTCATGAACCTCAGATTCACTTCCTTATTACCAAATTCTTCCCTAAAGTTTTGAGATTGTTGATGAGTATGTTGAACTTCTCATAAATGCTGGTTAAGTTCTCATTGAGACCTAATCATATTACTGTATCAGGACATCCTTCTTGTATTCTCTGATTTCATTTGTTCATTCATTTCTGAGCAGTAGAGCATCACATGCTTCATTTGCAGTGGTTGTATGAACCACTATCTCAAACATGTCATCCTCAAGAGCTTTGAATATTTGATTTCTTGCCATTCTGTCCACCAATACCAGATCTCGGTCCTCTCTTATCCAAAGAGATTGGGGCTTGTTCACTTCGTTGTTTGTATCAATTAGATCTAGTATCTTAGGTATGTATGGTCCATCAGTGATGACGTCATGCATTCTTTCATCTATTGAAACGAAGTGTGCAAGCATCCTCACCTTCTAGTGATTAAACTTGTCGAATGAACATGGTGATGGCTCTTTGCCGTTGGGGCATTTGGATAGCTTTGGAGGAGCCATGTTTTCTTCACAAAATAAACAATTAGCAACTTCTTATAGATTTAAATAAAAAGATATGACATTTTCTTTCCAAAACTATTAGGTCCGGAAAATCAAGCTTTGATATCAATTGTTAGATCCATAGATTCAACCTAGAGGGGGTGAATATGTTGATTTAAGCTTTATTAGTGTAACACAGCGGATTTGTTGATTTCAACACTAATGTTCTTTGGAGACTACTAAGGTAGTCTGCTAGTAGAGATTCAAACTGTATAAGTTTGTCTGTGTTTTACTGTGATGATTAGTTTCTAACAGTTCTAAAAACATACAAAAATGAAAGCAAGTTAAGAACATTGAATTTACACTAGTTCAGACACTCGTTATCAACTGATAATCGAAAGCTTAGTCTAGTCTTCCCTTGGTGACTAGTTTAGTCACTCCAAGAGGTGAGTTCACTATCTTGTTTATGTCTTACAAGACAACTCCTTTTACAGCCTAGCTAACTTGTCAAAATACGAAGAACCAAGATCCTTACATAGATCCTTCGCTGAACTCTACTGCACCTTCTGTTCTTCAGTGCAGACTAGTGAATCCTCTTCGTGTTTTTTTTCTCAGTTCAGCTCCCTTAAGTAACTTTGCATCTTAGATTGAGCACTATTTGTAGACGATGACTAAAGTGTTTGGGTACTGTTTAAAAACAGTGCGTCTTATTTTTATGAGTGGATCAAGTATGAATACGTCGAGATCAAGGTCATGCGGGCAATAAATAGTGTGTCGGAATAGAACATACTGTTAACAGTTCATACATATAGGGTGATGATGAACGACAAGGAGACGATCATGTGTTCTATGTCATTTTTGAAACAATGCGCATTGTTGTTTGGAGCATTGTTTTAGAACATGTATATTGTAATATCCTCAACCAAAATAAGAAAATAATTTATTATAATAGATTATAACCTATAATAATCATCCTAAAATCTTAAAAATCTAAATGATGCCACCAATGATCGCCGTTGTTCGGCATTGCCATCGCCGTGTTCCCGTTGTCGTTGCCGTTTCAAATAGTACTCATATATCAAAATACAATATACATGTTCTAAAACAATGCTCCAAACAACAATGCGCATTGTTTCAAAAATGACATAGAACACATGATCGTCTCCTTGTCGTTCATCATCACCCTATATGTATGAACTGTTAACAGTATGTTCTATTCCGACACACTATTTATTGCCCGCATGACCTTGATCTCGACGTATTCATACTTGATCCACTCATAAAAATAAGACGCACTGTTTTTAAACAGTACCCAAACACTTTAGTCATCGTCTACAAATAGTGCTCAATCTAAGATGCAAAGTTACTTAAGGGAGCTGAACTGAGAAAAAAAACACGAAGAGGATTCACTAGTCTGCACTGAAGAACAGAAGGTGCAGTAGAGTTCAGCGAAGGATCTATGTAAGGATCTTGGTTCTTCGTATTTTGACAAGTTAGCTAGGCTGTAAAAGGAGTTGTCTTGTAAGACATAAACAAGATAGTGAACTCACCTCTTGGAGTGACTAAACTAGTCACCAAGGGAAGACTAGACTAAGCTTTCGATTATCAGTTGATAACGAGTGTCTGAACTAGTGTAAATTCAATGTTCTTAACTTGCTTTCATTTTTGTATGTTTTTAGAACTGTTAGAAACTAATCATCACAGTAAAACACAGACAAACTTATACAGTTTGAATCTCTACTAGCAGACTACCTTAGTAGTCTCCAAAGAACATTAGTGTTGAAATCAACAAATCCGCTGTGTTACACTAATAAAGCTTAAATCAACATATTCACCCCCTCTAGGTTGAATCTATGGATCTAACAATTGATATCAAAGCTTGATTTTCCGGACCTAATAGTTTTGGAAAGAAAATGTCATATCTTTTTATTTAAATCTATAAGAAGTTGCTAATTGTTTATTTTGTGAAGAAAACATGGCTCCTCCAAAGCTATCCAAATGCCCCAACGGCAAAGAGCCATCACCATGTTCATTCGACAAGTTTAATCACTAGAAGGTGAGGATGCTTGCACACTTCGTTTCAATAGATGAAAGAATGCATGACGTCATCACTGATGGACCATACATACCTAAGATACTAGATCTAATTGATACAAACAACGAAGTGAACAAGCCCCAATCTCTTTGGATAAGAGAGGACCGAGATCTGGTATTGGTGGACAGAATGGCAAGAAATCAAATATTCAAAGCTCTTGAGGATGACATGTTTGAGATAGTGGTTCATACAACCACTGCAAATGAAGCATGTGATGCTCTACTGCTCAGAAATGAATGAACAAATGAAATCAGAGAATACAAGAAGGATGTCCTGATACAGTAATATGATTAGGTCTCAATGAGAACTTAACCAGCATTTATGAGAAGTTCAACATACTCATCAACAATCTCAAAACTTTAGGGAAGAATTTGGTAATAAGGAAGTGAATCTGAGGTTCATGAGATCACTTGGTGAGGTCTGGAGGACAAAGACCACAACAATAAGGGAGTCTAGAGATCTTGCCAAGATGTCCTCAGTTCAACTATATGGTGTGCTGTACATATACAACTTGGAAGTTGAGAAGAAGAGACAAATCGATAAGGCCAGGAAGAAAACTCTAGCCTTCAAGGCTCAAGAGAAAATCCTGAGATCAATGGCAGAGGAGGAAATGATTGATACCTCGTCTGCAAGTGAATAAGTTACTTTAGAAGAACTTGCACTTATGGGCAAGAAGTTCAGAAAATTGTTCCAAAAAAAAAATCTTAGGAAGAAGATTCTGTTGATGAAGAAACGATCTCTATAGCTCAGCTCTGTCTCATGGCAAAAAAAAAAAGAAAAGTAACAGGTATTTGACTTTTCTAACTCGGATGCTACTGTAGAGGAATTGAAGGAAGCACTTCAAAAAACCTTTGAAAGCTTTATTTCCCTCTTAAGGGAAACTAAAGAGAATCTCGAGCTGATTGCAAATGTCAAAGAGAAATACAATCTAGCATACAAAAAGATCAATATCAACCTAGCCAAGGCGTAGTATGCATTAAACTACTCAGTATGGAACAAAACTTCTAGTACTACATGTAGAAAATCATATCTGAAGCACGTCTACACTTGCATAATGTAGCAAAAGAGATGGAGAAACATCAGCAGACCACCCATGGCAACCAGGCCAAGGGTCTATTGCTACACTTGTGGCAAACTTGGTCACAAGTCATTCGAAGGTTGGAATTCACACAAGAAAATTCAAGTGTGGATTCCAAAGTTTAACAAGTAAGGACCCGTATGAGTGGATACCATTTACAAGTTTTCATTGTTCTATTATAGGAACAACAGGATGGAAAGAAAACCATGCCAAGAAGGAAGGAAAACCAGAGTAAGTTTTAAACCTCTAAATTCATCAGAATCTTATAGAATTTTAGAACTATTACATATGGATTTTTTGGTCCAATAAAGATAGAATGCTTAAATAGAAAGAAGTATACCCTGATTATAGTAGATGATTATTCAAGATGAAGACTAAGATACAACAGAACGGGTATAGCATGAAGACTAAGGTACATCAGACTGGGTACAACAGAGGTGGTTGCTGATGGTTGGGTCAAAGTTCTAGAGTTAGTGAAACAAAGATTTGAGTTAAAGCAGCAACGGCACAAAATTGAAGATAGTGGACTGCAAGCATTAGAAACAAGATGGTGGGAGACACGAGTAGAAAAGCGTCAACATCAAAAACAGTGTCATGCTACAGGGTTCGCTTTCTGAGCCTATAAAAGGAAACCGTTAAAGCTCATGAAATAAGCTTGTTGAATAGGTTGAAAGGCAATAGTGCAAAGCAATCAACATTCAAAGATTACTCAAGAGAGTTGAATCATGAAACACAGAAAAGAGGGTTTACTAGTCTGTAGAAGAACATTATTTTTAGTAGAGTTTAGGACACTAAATTTGTGCAAAGATTGTATGTCTTCATCTTTTGTACAAGTTGTTTACCTTGAAAAAAGAAGTTGTCTTGTAAGCTACAAACAAGAAGATAGTGATACTCACCTCTTGCCTTGACTACACTAGTCACAAAAGGAAGACTGGACTAACCTCTTGTTTATCAATTGATAATAAGTGTCTGAACCAGTATAAATACTGTGTCTCTTACTTGCTTTCATTATATAGTATTTAGAACTGTTAGAAATCAACCTTCATAGCCTAATAGAGAAAGATTCCAAAAATTGAAGTTTCTGCAGCAGACCTTGAAGTGTTAACTGCAGACCACCTAAGTGGTCTACATAGAACAGTGGTCTGCAATCATATAATCTGCTCCATAAACTTGCTAAAATTTGAATTAATCTATTCACCCCTCATCTCTAAGTTATATCTTGGACCTTATAATTCTTATTAGAGCCTGACTTTCCAGACTTAACAGTTTGTGGAAAGAAATGGTTATTATCTCATTCGCAAAGAAGTTACGAACAGTTTGTTTTTATGAAGAACAATGGCACCACCAAAGTTTCCCAAGTGTCCTAGCAGTGGAGAACCTCCATCATGCTCATTTGACAAGTTTAATCATTGGAAATTAAGGATGCTTGCATATCTCAACTCACTAAACGAAAGAATGCAAGACATCATCTGATATGAACCTCATATTCCAATGATGCAGATCCAATGGATCCAATAAAAGAAGTACAAAGACCAAAGACTCTTTGGTCCAAAGAAGACTGGGATCTAGTGTTAGATGAAAGAAAAGCACTAAATCAAATATTCAAATCCTTTGATGACAACATGTTTGAAATAGTGGTTCATACAATCACTGCAAAGGAGAAATGGGAGGGTATACTACTAAGGAATGAAGGAACCAACGAAATAAGGAAGAACAAGAAGGATGTCCTAATGCAGCAATATGAATTGGTCTCAATGAGATCTGAGGAGAATCTGACTACCTTCTATGAAAGGTTCAATATTCTCATCAACAATCTGACAACCTCGGGAAAGACTTTCGAAAACTAGAAAGTTGACCTAAAGTTTATGAGATCTCTTGGTGAAATCTGAAGCACAAAAACCACAACCATAAGGGAATCCAGAGACCTAACGAAGATGTCCTTAGCTCAACTGTATGGTGTATTATATACATATAATCTTGAAGTTGAGCAAAAGAAGCAAATTAATGATGCCAAAAAGAAGACCATGGCTTTCAAAGCTCAAGAGAGAGTTCTAAAATCCATGGCAGAAGAGGAGACCAGTGATACCTCGTCTACAAGTGAACAACATCTCTCTGAAGAACTGGAATTGATGGGAAAGAAGTTCAAAAAGCTATTCAAGAAAAGGAATTTCAAAAAGAACTTCCTCTCAAAACCAAGAAAGCAGAAAAGGAAGTCTGCTATAACTGTGACAGACCGGGGTATTTTGCTGCGCAATACAGACGACCAACACAAGACTCGTCTGCACCTAAATTCAAGAAGGAAGGACCACAACAAAGGCAACTCTGGAAGAAAAGAAAGAGGCAAAACCTATGCTGTAAAGACATGGAGCGACACAAACTCTGATGATGAAGATACAATATCAAACTCTCAGCTATGTCTCATGGCCAAGGAGGATGGACGACAACAGGTATTTGATCTTTCTGATTCAGATGCCACCATAGAGGAATTGAAGGAAGCACTTCAGGAAATCTCTAAGAACTTTATTTCCCTTTTAAAGGAAAATAAAGAAAATCTTAAGGAGATTGCAATTCTCAAAGAGAAATGCAATTTAACAAATGAAAAGACAAATAATAGTTTAATCTATGCTCAAGATGAATTGAAAGAAGCAAATGAAAAGGTGAAACTTCTCAATGCAGTAGTGGAAACACTTACTTTGAGAAACACCGAGCTTTAGAAGCAAGTAGATGCTTGGAATGGCAAGACTTTGTGTCTACAAAAATTGCTCAATACAGGTCAATCCTCTCATGATAAAACTGGGATAGTATATAATGACTGGTTGTATAATAATGCAGATAAGAAAGTCATTACCAAGGAAGCAGAGTAGACTATTGTAAAAACTGTATAGAAGAGGAAGACCTCAACTGCATCAGATATGCAGAAGAGTAATAAATCTACTGTACCAGATGTGCAAAAGAGTAAAAGCTCCACTGCACAGAAAGAACCAAAAAGCAAGAACAGTCTGCAAAAGAGATCTTTACTGTAAAGTAAGATCTCTATTGCTCAAACCCCAAAAGGTTGGAGCAAAACACTAGTATAAGCTTATCATAAGATGCAGAAGACCAAGAATCTTAAAAATGGATTCAATGAAAGGCCTTATGAAGTTTAATATGCACCTAACTACTCAGCATAGAACAAATTCTGCAAAACAACTTGGAGAAAACAATACTCGAGACACATCTCCTTATGTTAAATACAGTAGACACAGTGGAGCAGACCACTTATAAGCACAAGACCAAAGGTCTACTGCTTTACCTGTGGCAAACTTGGCCACAAGTCCTTTGAATGTTGGAATTCTCACAAGAAGATAATTAAAATATGGGTTCCAAAAGCTAACCAATGAGGACCTATATAAATGGATACCATGTACAAGCTCTCTATGTTTTCAATGCAGGAAAGACAAAGAGGTGTATGGTATCTAGACAGTGGATGCTCAGGACATATGACAGGGAACAAATCCATTCTTAAAGATTATCGAAAGGAATAAGGACCTCTTGTCATATTTGAAAGAGGAAAAACAGGTACAACTAAAGGTTATGAAACCCTTGGTACATGTTCCTTAATCTTTAGAGATGTTGCTTATGTTAAAGGCTTAGAAGATAACATGTTATCCATTAGTCCATTGTGTGATAAGAATTATGATGTATCATTCACTTATGGTACATGTCAAGTAAAGGATAAAGTCACACAAGAAGTAAAATTACTAGGAATTAGAAAAGGAAACATATATACAGTAGATTTTGATTCATCACAGTCAAATCAAATAACATGTTTTTATACTAAAAAGATGTATGGCATCTAGACAGTAGATACTCAGGACATATGACAAGGAACAAATCCATTCTTAAAGATTACCAAAAGGAACAAGGACCTCTTGTCATATTTGGAGGAGGAAAAGCAGGTACAACTAAAGGTTATGGAACCTTTGGTACAGGTTCCTTAATCTTTAGAGTTGTTGCTTATGTTAAAGGCTTAGAATATAACATGTTATCTATTAGTTAATTATGTGATAAGAATTATGATGTATCATTCACTTATGATACATGGCAAGTAAAGGATAAAGTCATACAAGAAGTAAAATTACTAGGAATTAGAAAAGAAAACATGTATGTAGTAGACTTTGATTTATCACAATCAAATCAAATAACATGTTTTAAATACTAAAGAAGCTGAAGATACAAACTGACTATGACACAAAAGGTTAGCTCATCTTAACTTTAAAACTATGACAAAATTATCCTCAGAAAATCTAGTAAGAGGACTCTCTCAAGCAAAGTTTAAAAAGAATAACTCACCTCTTGGCTTCACTACAATGGTCACAAGGGAACACTGCACTAAGCACTTGTTCGTCAATTGATAACAAATGTATGAACCAATATAAATACTGTCTCTTTACTTGCTTCCATTGTTTGATATTTGGAATTGGTAGAAATCAACTTCACAGCTAAACATAGAAAAATTCCAAGAATTGGAATCTCTGCAATAGATCTTGAACTATTAGCTGCAGACTACCCAAGTAGTCTGCATAGAACAATGGTCTACAAAACTTATAATTCGCTGCATAAAATTGTTAAAATTTTAATTAACGTATTCACCCCCTCTAAGTTATATATTGGACCTTACAATGTGTCTTCTCCCAATTGGCTTAATCTCAATCGATTTGAGATATCTTACTTCACACAGGCCTTTTGTGAAGTTTACATCATAACCCATGTCATATAATTGACTCATGGATAATAAGTTATGACCAAGTCCTTCAACATAGGCCACATGCTTAAAGACTAGTGAACCTGTACCAAGGATTTTACAGTCTTTAGTCTTACCTATCTTACTATCACCAAAGATTACTTGGGAACCATCCTTTTCTATAAAGTCTGGCAGTAAGACCTTGCATCGAGTCATATGCCTTGAGCATGCACTATCTAGGTACTATGATATATTATAATGTTCATGCAAGATATTCAATCAGATCGTTTGGTCCCCAAGTTTGGATTCTATTGAATTGGTCTTAGGTACTCACACCTAAGTTGATTTCTTTGGTGGGGTAGTGCAACGATAGGTCTTATGACCTTCTTTTCCATATTTCTGACACACAATCTTTGGCTTTGTGTGTTATGGCTTCTAAATTCTTCTACTTTCAATAGAATAGAAGGGTTTACATTACTATATTTATGGTGCAACAGAGTATCATCATTTGCTACAAACTTGGGTGTGGCAAAGATTGATTCCATGCTCCTACGGGAGGATAGTATACACAAGGAGAAGAGAGGGATTTTGAGGAAAGTTGATGTTTCTTTCTTCTACGTGGTCTATGCTTAATCTCTCTAGTTCTCTTCTACTTTGCTCAACAGAGTTGGAACTCTTCTACTATCCTTTTGCAAAAGGGTGCTTTGAGTGAGTTGTAGAAGGAGACTTCTTTTCCTTCTTAACTATAGGTGGAATGGGGTTACCCATCACCATATCAGATAAAGGTTGGGTGAGTTGAGATCCTTTTGGAGTCTAAACTTTACTACTAGAAGATGATTTGGTGTGTTGAGCCTCCTTAGAGGTCTCAACCTTATTATAAGAGCCCAAACCAGCTTTAGAGTTCCTGACTTGAACAAAATAGATTTCTTTGAAATCTTTTGTTCTTCCGTTCCACTTGTTAATCTGAAGCTTGAATTTCTTGTTCTCATTTTTGAGGTGGATCACCTCAACTTAAAGACTTCAAAAAGCCCAGAGGTAGAATTAAGTTCCTCTTAGACCCTGTGCGAATGGAGTTCGAGATTGTCAACTTCAACAGCCCTTTCATTGTCTACTACAAACTCATCTCTCAATCTATTTTTCTCCTCCATTAGAACCTTGAAGCTTCTATTCAAAATGTAAGTTATCTCACTGAGTTCGAGAATAAGTTTCTTCATCTCTTCATTAGAGATGGTGTCCATGTCAAGATCATATGCCTTATCACTGTTTCGAGCCATGAGGCACATGAGTGATTTTTGTGCTCTGGAAGGGGCTTCTGAGACTGCATGATCATCATCAGATTCAATCTCACACCATTTTTTGGCAGCCAGAGTATTTCCATTTGTGAAGGCTTTCTTTGGGGTTGCTACTCTAGCTGCTTCTTCTTTACAGCATAGTTGGCTTGAGGTTTCCTCCACTAAGCAGCAAAGTGACCAACAACTATAACATGTGAGCTCAGAATCATCTCTTAGTATAAGAATGTCTTTGTTAGGCCTCCCTTCTTTTAAAAATATTTTATGAATCTTTCGCTCGACATGACCAACTCCTCACTTGAGACTTCTGATTACGAATCAGAAGACTCTTTTGTAATAACTTTTTCTTTTGAACTTTTGATTTGAGCTTTGAGGGAGATGTGCTTCTTGTTTTGGTCATCACCTGGGTCTTCCTATGCTCAATCTCCAAGCTGTAAGTCAACAGGACATCGTAAAGGTCAGATAAGGTTGTTTTCGGTCCATTTTTCTGGACTCTCTTATTACAGTAACATTGGTGTCCCTCAGGGGTGAGACACCTCAAAAATTTCAATTTAAGCTTTTGAGGAAAAATATTCTCCTCAAGATCCCTCGGAGTATTGACAAGAAAGTTTAATTTGTCAAAGAACTCTTTCAACATCTCATTGTCATTCATCTTGATGAGCTCATATTGCTGAATGTGAAGATTAAGCTTATTCTCATAGATTTTATCTATTACATCATTTGTTAGAATCAAGGGATCCCATACCTCCTTTGTTATTTTGCAATGTATAACCAATTGAAACATATCACTACCTAGGGATTTACAATAATCCCTAACGTACGTCTGTCAACTTGAATGAGTTCCTTGTCCTCCTCAGAAAAATCTTTTTCCTCTTTGAGAATAAATTTTTCTTTATCATTTGGATCCAAAGAAGGACACATAGGGATAAATCTCCCTTCAAGGACAGTCTATCTTATTCAGTCATCGGAATGAAACATCATTCGAGCCTTCTAATAATTGAACTTGTGATCTTTGAACAGAGGAATATGAGCATCATATGGGATGAAGACTTTGTTGACACTTGACATTCTTAAGACAGATATTAATAACTTTTTTGCAAGCTAAAAAGTAGAGTTCCTTTCCAAGAGCTGTTAGGCTTAGAAAGGAGTGAAGAGTCTCTTTTTCGATGCTTTATTGTCAAACTAACAAACATCAATTAGAAAACAATGTTATTTTAAGCTTATTGCATTAATCCGGAACCTTATGCAATAATATTGGTTCCTTTTAGCTTATTATATGTCAAAATTGATTAACAGTAAGGTCAAAAAAGTAAAGAAAGCAGAGACACAATGAATTTTAATACTGGTTAAAGTATATAGTTAAAATACATCTATATCCATTAGTCCAGTATTCTCTTGACTATCAATGTGATATGTTAAGAGGATAGTAATACATGTGAATATTTTAGGCTCACAACCAACCTGTTGTCTTACAGTATGAAAAAGACAATGCAAAGCGATTACAAGATCTTTTCATCTCCTCTATAGGACTCAAAATAGTATATTGAAATCGTTGCTTAACAGTATTACTATTCAATCCTTGTTACTTTCAAATAGCTAGCTTAGATTTTCAGCTATCAACTTCTCACACAGCTCACTTGAATCCTTATTGTACTTGTCTTTTTTTCATAGCAAGGAAGATTCAAAATTCAAAAGTTATGAAACCTTGGGCATTGCCTTTGTATTTATAGACAATCCTAAGTTTGTAGCCGTTGTTGAAGTCGTCCTTTTTTTTTTTTTTGAAATATTACTTTCTTGTCACTCTGATACCATATTCATAAACTCGTGATCTCTGGTTTTTTATGCAGGAAAGGACAC